>JAOUQT010331203.1:0-13418 GCA_025769995.1 Xyliphius kryptos
ACACACACACACACACACACACACACACACACACACACACACACACACACACACACACTATACAGGGCCATTTAGAGTATTCAATTTACCTTGAATCCATGTTTTTGGACTGTGGGAGGAAACCGAAGAAGCCGGAGGAAACCCACGCGGACACGTGGAGGACATGGAAACCCAGATCGGGATAGGAAACCGGGAATCGTGCTTACCAATAAGCCACCGTGCCATCCGTAGAAGAAATTTTGATTTATTAAAATTCTTGATTCGACCAGTCGGCAGAAAGTTCTAACCACATCAGAGTCTGCGGTTTGTGCAACTTTGTTTTATCTACTGAGACACACATCCATCTTACTGTTTTGACCAGTTAACACTTAAACCTCTTTTTCATGACAAGAGAGCAAGAGAGAATGAAACCAAGAGATGGGAATGAATGCAAAATATAATTTATTTTCCAAAGATCCTACAATTAAACAACTTATACTTTTTTAACAGTATTTCATAAGATATATGTACACACACACACACACACACACACACACACACACACACACACTCAATTAATGAATCAATCAATTAATTAATTACGCAGTGCAGCTTCCTTAACTCTAAAACTCCCTGATTGGACAGAAGGAGAGGTAATTAAACACATTAAAGGGTGACAGGGGTCTCTATTTACCTGATCTGCTCTCCTCCCCTCCCCTTACAGACTCCACCCCAATCCCACCCTCATGACACGGTATACAACCCTGTCACTCTGCTGTGTTCAGTAACTTCTGAGACTAAAAACAAGTATTACACAATGAATTGGGATATGACAAAGCATGTTGCCGTGGAGACAAGCGTGTGAAAAAGTAAGTAAGAACAATTTAATCTATATAACTGAAAGACATCTGGGCAACACGGTGGCTTAGTGGTTAGATCGTTCTCCTCTCAGCACTGGGGATTCCTGGTTTAAATCCTGGTTTGAATCCCAAACTGGGTGGAGTTTCCATGTTCTCCCCATGTCTGCGTGGGTTTCCTCCGGGTTCTCAGGTTTCCTCCCACATTCCAAAGACATGGATTCAAGGTAAATTAAATGCTCTAAATTGCCCCTGTGTGGGTGGCTATGTGAGTGAGTGCGCACCCACTGACGGATTGGCGCCCGAGACATTCTCCCCTGGATGGGCAGTAATCATAAATTTAAATCATAGTTTCAGTGTATATAGTTTCTACTGGGGTCGCGGTGGGGTTCTCCATGCCCATCCAGGGGAGAACGTCTCAGGTGCTGGGCAGATACACCCAGAACAGGGCGCCAATCCACACACACACACACACACACACACACACACTCACTCACACATCCACACACTAAACGGGGAATTTAGAGCATTCAATTTACCTGGGATCCATGTTTTTGGACTGTGGGAGGAAACCGGAGAACCCGGAGGAAACCCACGCAAACACAGGGAGGACATGAAAACTCTAAGCCACCGTGGAAAAACGTCTTGAAAACCACTATTAAACATTACAAAGTAAAATGGTGGAGCAGGTAGCAAAAGCACAAACCCCGTGTCCAGCAAAAAGCCCATCGTTTAGGGACAAGGTTGTCCTATCCCGGGCTTTGAGAAGCAACCAATGTGTCCAGAGAATGTGATGAATCAAATAGGGGGTCAGTCATGGAGGGAGCAGGGGCTCTGATTAATAAATATTAGTTTTCATATGTAGAGGTTTTTGTTCAGGGTTAAGCAGAAACCACATTTTAACTTCTATAGCATGAGCTTCCATCGTTACCGTTAACATCACCTGGTCTTTATGATTATTTAAGACAACGCTGCAGTTTAAGATAATAATAAGAACCTGCGAGTCTCGATTCAGAAGCAAATGAAATGAAACTCAAAAAAGTGACTTAAATCCCGAAAGTCTCGCCATTAATCTCAGAGGCACGAACCGCACTCGCCGGCACAGAGACAGCTAATTATATGTCTAAAGGACTTGTTCCCAATTGAGGTGTCCACCGTTCCCAATCTAATTCCAGTTCTGTCTGTGGTCTTCGTCTTGATCCGTTTTTTTCTGCACTACGTCTTCTTCACACTACGCTTCGTTCTCTGTGAGTGCAGGACCGGCGGAGACAGGCTCATTAAACACAGGTAAAGACGGGTCACTGGGGTGTTGGCTTGAACTTTAAGAAACAGAACAACGTGTTATTTTATGTGAGGTTCTATTTGCCGTGTTTGGTTGCTGACGTGTTGCCGCTGGTCTATCAGAACACATGATGAAGTCATTTATTTATCAATGCGGTTTCGCTAGAAGGTTATTAGTTTCAAAGAGTTTTTAGTTTAGTTTACTAATAAGTCTCAACGATACAAACTACACAGCCCTTTCACCCAAATCTTTATTTTAAAAAGACAGGTTTCAATAAAGAATGTTAAAAGTGGAACTAGTAATTGATTTTAAGTAGGTGGTACCCTTCCACCGGTTCCCTATCGGGTAAATACGGGTCATTTCTGTGTGTAATCTGCATATCCTCCCTGTGCCTGTACCTCACACATCCAATTATTTGCTGATGGGAACATCATAGACATGTAGTTGTATTAGTACTAGCCATCAGGGGTGTTTTGATCAGTGCACAGTCAATGCTGGTCTCCAGCTCGGGTCTGAAACTGTGGCAGGTTGATTATGAGAATCATCTGAGCTGTAGGGGGCCCTAATGAGAGCAAGCCAGAAAAAGACGATTTTTTTTTTTTAAAGTTTTGTTGGGGTGTAGACCAAGAAAGGCAATTTATAGTCCATATTTAATATAAAGGAACCAGGCTTGCCACCTGAAAGTCCCCGGTTTGATTCCCGGTCCCACGAAGTGCTCTTGAGTAAGGCACCAAACCCCAGTTGTTCCCTGGGCGCCGTGTACGAGGCTTTCCAATGCTCCGAGCGTGTGCTCACTACATTAGTGTGTATATGTATCACTTGTGTATATGTGTGTATCACTTTATGGTGAATTGCCTCTATATATAGTGTGTGTGTGTGTGTGTGTGTGTGTGTGTGTGTGTGTGTGTGTGTGTGTGTGTGTGTGTGTGTCAGTGAGTGAGTGTTAGATTGGCACCCTGTCTTGGGTGTATCCTGGGCCAGTGCCTAAAACGTTCTTCCCTAGCATAAGATTATAGATGGATATAGGATATAAGTGCTCAATGGTTAGGGTGTTGGACTATCCATCAGAAGGTTGGGGGTTCAAATCCCAGGTCCTCTGAGGTTACCCAAGTTGGGTCCTTGAGACTCTCAGCTCTCGTTGCTCCAGGGTGCTGTATCAACCCAGTGTTCTGATCCCAACCAAATTGGGATCTGTAAACCGCTTTGGATAGAAATGTTAGCCAAATGTTAATGTAATGTAATATGAATCAGCTTCCTGTTTACTTCACATGTGCACTACATCACTATAGAGAGATTATTGGGTCTGCAGCTTGACTCTTATACAGCAACACCATCGCGTAAGAACCCAGCTGTCTTCTGAATTGTGTAGGTTTGACATCAAGCCTTTTTGGAACAACGTTAAGCGCTTAGCATGACTAACTAAGATGCTAACTGCAGAATTTGCTTTGAAATGAATGCTAGCATCAGCATCAGAGCCCACTCGAGTGGATTTCCTTTTTTTTCTTCTTTATTTCCTCTCATTCCTTCCACCAGCCCTCTCGCTCACCCTCTTCCAGCAGGGTCCGTGAGGTTTGTTCACCTGCTTAACTCCATCAGCGGCGCCCCTCGGCTCGCTGGTGGTCTTTTCTGAGAGAGAGAAAGAAAAGAAGAGGAAGGAGGTTAGCAGCTCATTTCTCCGCTCGGATCGGGCCGAGCAAGCACGCTGGGCGATAATAAAGCCTGAATTTTTCAATACGGTTAAAAATGGAGGCTGTGACAGCTCGCGTTGGCCACCAAATTAGTAATATCATACATCATAAAATCTAATTAAACTGGCCAAATGAGCTCCCGCACTCCCTCTCGCTCTATTAACCGAGGCAGCGAAGGGCCGGCTGAATTATTCACCATGAAGGATTTTGCATTTATACAAAAATTGTGCACTTAATTGTCCATGCTATATTACAGATTTGGCCTTATGTTAACAATGAGCCCTAAGCACAGTTAGCACAGGAACATGGACCCGCACCATTACAGGCGTTTCTGGGAGAAAAGCTGGACAATTCGTCTCTTCCAAGGGCAGGCGCGTGAAAGAAAATAAAACCGCGTCGGTATTTACGCTTAATTAGGACTTAAATATGGCAGCTGTTCAACCGCAGGGAACTAATCAAACTATGATTAAGTGACGGGGTAAATGTTGTAGCATTAATTAGAATCTGATGTATTTATATGGCTTAAAGGTACAAAAAACACACAGGAACACAACCCTCATTGTCCGAAGAGGTTGTAGTGGTTATTTGCAATACAACTTTTTGTTACATTTACAAACATTTGGTCATTTTAGCAGACGCTTTCATCCAAAGCGACGTACAAAGTATCCCAACATTCTGTTTTTAGGGTCAGAAGACAGGGTTTATACAGAATCTCTGGAGCAATGAGGGATAAGGGTCTTGCTCAAGGACCCACATTGGTAACATCATGACAATGGCTGTGGGTCATAAAGATTATTGTAAAGGGTTTGATACAGGGGCTTAGTGGTTAGCACGTTCGCCTCTCAGCGCTGGGGATTCCCGATTCGAATCCCAAACTGGGTGGATTTTCCATGTCCTCCCTGTGTCCGCATGGGTTTTCTCCATGTACTCCAATTTCCTACCACAGTCCAAAAAAAGGGAAAACTGTATTCTCTAAATTGCCCTGTATAGTGTGTATATATGTGTGTGTGGCTGTGTGCCCAGCGATGGATTGGTGCCCTGTCCTGGGTGTATCTGCCCAGCGCTCAAAATGTTCTCCCCTGGATGGGCATGGGGAATTTTTTTTTTTTAATTATGCTAATTAACTAAATCGAAGTGTGCGTAGCTTATGGGTACATATTGCAAAATTGTTTGCTTGGGGTCTGGGAGTCTAAAAAAAACGTGTAGTCTGTGAAAAATGTTTGGGTTGAAGTTAGAAGCCTAAATGCATTTTGTTGCACTATAGCACCAATTATAGGCCAACTTTTGAAGAAGATCCACACCAGCTGCACCCACACTCCACGTTTGGTGTCTGTTGGACTAACGGTCTTGTCTGCCCAACACGTTATACCAGAGAAAACAAACAAAAGTAACAATAAGTAGAAGAAGAAGAATAAAAATGTTTATAACATCAAATCATACTTAATAAAACTTGATTTCTTACCGTGATATAATAATCTTCTTTCGGCTTTTACCCTTCATTCATCCAGGGGTCGCCACAGCGATGAGCACGCACATCAGACCTGGCAAAGTGTTTTTACGCCGGATGCCCAATTTAGAGCAGCCGATTAACCATCCTTACCTTGATGATTTAGCTTTTCCTGATCAGTTGAGCACATTGCTGCCCCCCAGTGGTGAAGCACCATCTTAGACACCGATTTGTGATCGATCATTCAGTCAGCAGCAGTGGGATAAACTGAACCCAATGAGCCGTCCATCCCATACACTCAGGCTGACGACAGATCATTCCACACAAATGGATTTATTATGGCTGTCAGGAATCAAAAGTCCTATTGATCCCAATTTTTCGTCTCATATCAGCCAAACAATAAGAGTGTCCACATAGTTTTGGAATTGCGGTGTAGAATAAATACGAGATTGTGCTACAGTGAAGAAATCCGATGTCTCTGTGGGCCAAGGCCAAGACACTTAATGAATTTGACTTTGTCTATTGTGTGTCTCCATGGAAACGTTTCCTGGTTGTGTTCTGTTGGTGGGAGCGTGTGCAGGATCGGGGGCCGAACCTGCAGCTGGACCGAGCTGCTCCCGTTGTGTGTCTGTTTAAAGTAAAGCTATCGAGCTTAAAGCTGTACGCGAAGTCGGGGCTTCTTGTGGAAGTGTTTACTTTTGAGAGAGGTCAAAGTGGAGGGGGTGGCTGGGAGACAGATAGCAAGAAGCCTTGTGGCGTTGTGAGTGTGTGTGTGCGGAGGGGGGGGGGGGTTATGGCGGGTATACGGCAGGGTTGGGTTGGGGTGGAGAACATAGCGGCAGTGTTGTCCGTCAGTGACTGTCAGAGAGCCAGAACTCGTAATAGCCTGGGAATTCCCACAGAATTGGTTTCAAACAATCGAACGTAGGAAAGTGAGAACACGTTTGTTTTAAAAGGACATGGTTGGTAATCACCACGTCAAGTTTCAGCCTTGTAGGCACTCGGGAAGTGTAAGAATTAGTGATGAGTCCGTGAGGGCTGAGTGGTTATCATGCCTGGGATCCAGGTTCGAATCCCGATCTGGGTGGAGTTTCCATGTTCTCCCCACATCCACATGGGTTTTCTCCAGCTTTTCCGGTTTCCTTCCACAGTCCAAAACCATGGATTCAAGGTAATTTGAGCACTCTAAATTGCCCCATATGGTGTGTGCTTGTGTGAGTGAGTGTGTCCAGTGATAGGTTGGCGCCCAAAGCGTTCTTCCCTGGATGGGCATTGGGATAAAGCGAAAGATAATGGATGGATGAAGTGAAATGAACTGATTTAAACCTTTTACTCTGTTCTCTGATGATCAGGACCATGGACAGAGCAGGTGTTATTAGGGTGGTGCAGGTGTGTCTCTTCTCGTTTGATTGAGGGCGTGGTATCTCAGTGGACAGGGTGTTGGGCTGTCAATCTAAAGGTTGTGGGTTCAAATCCCAGGTCCAATGAAGTTACTAATGTGGGTCCTTGAGCAAGACCCTTAACCCTCATGGCTCCAGGGGGCGCTGTATTAACCCTGTGTTCTGACCCCAATCTTCAAGTTGGGATTCTTGTAAGTCGCTTTGAATAAAAGCGTCTGCAAAATGACGAAATGTGTTCGTGTGATACCAGTGGATCAGACACCGCCTCAGAATTTTTTTTCTCTCGAGTGCATGCTTAATCTTTAAACCTTAAAGACCTGAAGTTTATATAGATATTAATGCCGTATTTTAATGCAAAACAACTTCGGGCCTTGAATCCGGCTGCAGATGGATCCTTTCGGCGGCGATTCGGAGCCGTCTTGCTTCGGTTTGTCAGTTTTAATGTTCTGGCCTCGAGCGCAGCAGTCTGTTCGCTCTCATCCAAGTTTGCAGAGAAGCGCCGAGGTTCTTTCTGTTAAAGCGCCTGCCAAACCCGAGCCTCCATTTCTGCTTATCTCAGCTTCGGGGATTACAAACACATGGTAGACATCAGCAGAAGGTGTTGCCTCGTTTTGTACAAAGCAGCCCCCAGACTTCCTCTCCGACTCCGTTTTGCAGGGCGTGTCCCATTGCGTGTTTACACGGCGTCCCGATCGCTTCGGATGTTTTGTCAGCGGGGCCACAGGACGGGCATGAGGTCAAGCAGCGCTGCGTTATCAATCTGTCACGCTGGAGGAACTGAGCTCAGAGGTGTGATTCAAAGGGATCGAGGGTAGGAGGGTGTGTTTGGGTGGAGGTGCAGACGTAGAGGACAAGCAACTGTTTGAGAGAGAACGACAGGGAGAGGGGGGAGAGAGAGAGCGAGAGAGGGAGGCAGTGTGAGCGAAAGGGGGCTGGATCTTCTCACAGATGTGAAAGATTAACAGGAGCTCATTTTCCAAAACGCTCCAGCGGAACAGGCTTCACTGGTGAAGAACTCATGTTGGAAATTCCGTGGACTTACTGCTCTCATCCTTTTTGGAGAAGATGTACGAGAGGCACAAGCGCCGGTACAGTTTGTGTGCCAAACGAGGACGAGCTGTAGACGTGGTTTTATTAAAGGTGAGCAGATCTGCAGCGACAGCCGCTCGACATCTGATTAGTTAAGTTCTCATCGTTTTGAGGGAACAGCGGACCCACGTGGTCAGGGGTTCCGTCTTTCATCCGGTCCTCCAGGCTCACGATGTGTTCGAACCGACACCCTCGTCTGAGACTCTGAAGGGAGGCGGCTGAAGTTTTGAAAGGGAACTTTTGTATATGACACACAGTAATGTGTTTGTGTCCTTAAAGCCAGAGTCTGTGACATCATCCTCCTCAGATGCTCGCGACAGGACACTGTCCCAAAAAGGCTGCTCCAATCACAGATTCTGATTTCTCACGGCACGAGAGCCGAGAATGCACGGGCAAAGAGGGTGAGGGGAATTTGGTGGCAGTCTGGAAGTCAATCCTAACGGTTTCCTTTGGCCCGCCGCCTGGAGAGACCGATGGAAACGAGGCACCTCGCCAAGTGACTTCATACTGCCGCAGTTCAGCCGAAATATCTGTCCGCCAGTGGCTGCAGTCCAGAGATTATTTTGGGTTTGTATCTGCAGGAACGCAGCAACATTTGGTTTGAAAGCTACAGAATGTTTTTGAGGTCCCACACTTAATCACGAAACCTGTTGGCCCCAGGCTTCAGGATTCTGGGGCGAGAACCGGGACCTTCTGAAGTTTTAAACCATGTGTTGTTT
This sequence comes from Xyliphius kryptos, assembly GCA_025769995.1. Taxonomy (NCBI): domain Eukaryota; kingdom Metazoa; phylum Chordata; class Actinopteri; order Siluriformes; family Aspredinidae; genus Xyliphius; species Xyliphius kryptos. Next base: position 8,462 of record JAOUQT010331203.1, read on the forward strand.
TTATTGGGTGCACTTTAGGCGCTCGTACCCTGACCAGGCCAGCTGGCACGGCCCTCCACACTTCATTCCCCGGTCCCTGCTAATCTGTAATGAGAACAGCGCCGGTGCCAGATTCCGGTGCGAGACCTCAGGCCATATCTGGCAACCTGCAGAGAAGCAGAAGCATGTAGTATGTGGTTTGGCTGAACGGACTGGAACACAAACCGTGGGCAGATTGGATTTTATTTCAGCATGCGCATCTCATTAAGCCTGCGCACAAAATAGGAAGAACATGCCAATCTCCACACTGCACATTATTTAAGGTCCAAACACCTGTCCTTTAAATGATGCAGCTGTGCGCTGGACTGCGAGCTCTCATCACGGTTTCCATGTTTCCACTCAGCTGATCTGTAATCTCGATCTGTATTTGGGTTTTCCTCTGCGCTCTCCGTGGGACCTTAGAAGTACACACTGGGGGGTTTGATTCCGTGTGTGGGACAACAGAGGGCTGTGTTTGCTCGGAGGGCTGACTTCTGCACGACACACACAGGAGCCACTCATTACCACAGCGGGGCCCGTCAATGGAGCGCTGGAGTTTTCTTTTACGAGCTCAAATGTGGTGCAAATCTAATTATCCTCCACGAATAACGAGGAAAATGTGAGCGCGCTCCGTCCGCACATGCCGGGTGACACATCAGCCTGCATTCGCTGCTGCATTCGCTGTTGCATTTACCGCTGGATTTGCTGTTGCTTTCACGGTTACATTTTCCTCTGCCTTTGCTGCTGCATTTACCACTGCATTCACAGCTGGATTCGCTGCTGCATTTGCATTTTCCTCTGCCTTTGCTGCTGCATTTTCTGTTGCATTCACTTTTGCATTTACCACTGCATTCACAGCTGCATTTATGACTGGATTCGCTGCTGCATTTGCTGTTGCATTTACCGCTGCATTTGCATTTACTGTTGCATTCACTTTTGCATTTAGAGCTGCATTCGCTGTTGCATTTACCAGTGGATTTGCTGCTGCATTCGCTGTTGCATTTGCATTTACCAATGCATTTACTGTTGCATTTGCTGTTGCATTTACCAATGGATTTGCTGCTGCTTTCGCTGTTGCATTTACGGCTGCATTCACTTTTGCATTTACCACTGCATTCTCTGCTGCATTTGCATTTACCGCTGCATTTACCACTGTATTGACGTTTACCAATGGCATTTACCACTGCATTCTATTTTGCATTTACCACTGCATTCTCTGCTGCATTTGCATTTAGCAATGCATTTACTGTTGCATTTGCTTTTACATTTATCGCTGCATTCGCTGTTGCATTTATCGCTGCATTCGCTGTTGCATTTATCGCTGCATTTGCTTTTGCATTTACAGCTTCATTCGCTGCTGCTTTTGCATTTACTGCTTCAGTTGCTGTTGCCTTCACTGCTGCCGTCGCTGTTTCATACACGAGAGCTCATTGTTGCTGTGTAGCTCACATCCCTGCTGCTTGAAAAAACTGTTATTGGCTCGTTAACAAAAGATTGTTTGCTCAAAACAAAGCAGCCGAATGATGATGTATGTTCCGCGAACAGGTGCTCGCACCCTCTGCCTTCATTCTCCCTCACTGTTCGGGAAGCTTTGTCCACTTTGCCTTCAGTGGAGCTTGTAACATGAGAGCTTTGTAAACATGACTGATGAGGGACGTGTATTCACCTTTCTGCACAATACAGATCAAAGGCTGACTGCAGGAAGTATCGCCGGTCCGATTAACCTCCATCAGTCAGAGTTCTGTGCCGTCATTAGAACCCAGGTTCATCGTCAGCCTTTTAGAACATGATACACTGAGATTTAAAAGGTTTTCAAGTTCATGGTGAGTTTAATGTGGAAGAACTGGTCTGACCCACAACCTCGTCATTAACATGAACACAGCTTGTGAACTGGGTCTTCTCATCCTACATCAGTGTCTGACCTCACAAAGGTCCAGGATGAAGGGGCAAACGTTTTCACAAACACACTCCAAAATCTTGTAGTTGTACTGCGCACCAATACAACAATCACACCAACCAATAGCAGCGCTGTGTGTTTGGAACAGTGGATGAGAGGTGTGTCCAGCTTCTGCTTTACGTTCTCTACAATAAAACAATAAAACCACAAAACTCTATTGTAAAACTTCAAAACCCAGCACCTGACTCGGCCAAAGCTCCGCCCACATACGCTCAACGTTCTGTGGTTGGCTGCAGCACTGAAGCTTTAAACACACATCAGAATCGGACAGAAACCCATTTGTTTGGACAGATTTTTTGGAGCCGCCCAGTCCAGAGAGAATATTAGAATTCAGTTTCACACTCTACATTTATTCTCTGTAAAAAAAAATTATGTGGGTGGCACGGTGGCTTTGTGGTTAGCACATTCTCCTCTCAGCGCTGGGGATTCCTGGTTCGAATCCAAATCTGGGTGGAATTTCCATGTTCTCCCTGTGTCTGCGTGGGTTTCCTCCGGGTTCTCCGGTTTCATCCCACAGTCCAAAAACAGATTCAAGGTAAATTGAATGCTATAAATTGCCCCGTATAGTGTGTGTTTGTGTGTGTGTGTGAGGGAGTGTGTGCCCAGCGATGGATTGGCACCCTGTCCCGGGTGTATCTGCCCAGCATCCGAGATGTTCTCCTCTGGATGGGCATGGGGAACCCCACCGCCACCCTCGTAGAGGAGTAAGCAGAAGATAATGGCTGGATGGACATTTCTTCCTATAGATGATTTTCCTTCCATATACATCCAAAAATATGGATTTATGGTAAATTGAATGCTCTAAATTGCCCCATTTAGTGTTTATGTATGTGGCTGTGTGAGCGAGTGTGTGCCCAGCGAAGGATTGGCGCCCAGTCCTGGGTGTTCGGCGCCCGAGACGGTCTCCACTGGATGGGCTTGGGGAACCCCACCGCGACCCAAGCACAGGATTAAGCGGGAGATAATGAATAAATGACTAATGTATATATAATAATTAATAGTTTCATGTATCTTGGAGTCTCTATCATGAATTAAATGGGGTTAAATTAAAAAAATAATTTTAAATTAATGCATTTGGTTTGAATTCTATAAAAGGGGGTCGCACTTAATGACCATGGGAACATGTGGGTCCTGGCTTGAGACCAATCCAGACCACAGTACTGCCGCTGGGTGGATGCTGTGTGGTTGCCGTGAGGTTGCTTTGAGTTGCACAGTGCGTCGTTGTGCGCTGTAGGCGTCCTCTGAGTGAAAGTGTTGAGATGTGAAGGTTTTTGAAGAAAAATATGACGCAGTCTCTGTTTAAAAGGAGCTGAACACATGTTCATCCAAATGAAGGGACATCTGTTAATTTGGACACCCAGACTGGAGTGTGTGTGTGGTGGTGGTGGGGGGGGGTCTGCCTCTGGTGGTGGAGGTCACTGGGTTTTTACAGCTGGTGTCAGGAGGCGCAGCTGTTTTAAAAGAGAACGATCTGAGCCGAACGTAACCCCATACTAGTTGCAGGTTTCTCTCGTGGAGGAAGCAGCCAGTGTGTGTGTGTGTGTGTGTGTGTGTGTGTGTGTGTGTGCGTGTGTGTATCCGGGCTTCGGTGTGATGCTGGTGTCTACACTTCTGCATTTGATGAAATCTATAGTTTTACTTCCCTCTTCGCGTCGTCGTTTGGACCAACCCTGAATCTTCGTAGCCTTTAAACGGAGCCCTCTGTTACATTCGGAATCATTGGCGGCGCCTCGTGCCTCTCGCCTCAGAGTGCGTACGACGGCCGGACGTCAGCTCGCTGCGATGTGTCATTAGCGTACATGTAGATCACCCACTCTTTCCAGTCAGACACCGTCACATGATCGCGCTTCTTCCTGTTTCTGCTTCCAGATTCACAGAGAGGGGCAATCGCTCTGTCTCGACGCCTCCTCTCACAACAACAGGCCTCTGCAGAGGAGACACAGCGCCGAGTCCACAGGTAAGAGTGTGTGGTCACTGTTAATAACTCGGAGTCTGTGGGAGCTTTCTGATCATGGGGGTGGTACCAGGTACAACCAGGATGGGCATCAGAGCCGGATCTCACGCAACGACACCGCTTCACTTCAGTGCCTAAAGTTTATGGACACAGCTGCTTTTCAGGTTCAGTTCCAGGAGAATTAGAGAATCAGATGTTTGGGAACTCGGTGCTGACTCAAGGACTCAAGCAGGTTCCTCCATTCAGTCTTTATGAACTGTGCACTGGGGCTGCAACTGAAAAGGCCCTTCCCCAAACTGCTCCCACAAGGTTATAACTGTTCAACATACAAGAGGGATTTATTCTGGGTAGCGTGTCATTAGGATTTAGGTGTGATGTTGAAACGGCAGGTTGAATGATCTAATTCACATTAAAAAATGTTACATTTTTATTCTTTTTTTTTTTTTTTAAAAATGCAAGAAAGTATTGTTCCAGTTAAGCAGCAGATGAATAGAAAGGCCTAATTCATCAACTTTACCCTTTAGTGGATGGGGGGGGGGGGGTGTCCACATACTTTGTGGTGTAATCAGTGTACAGATTTGAATGAGTCACGTTGGAGGGGGATGAATGTGGAGCTTTGCGCCACCCTCACGTCTGGAGAGATGATGTGAGCGAGGATGACAGCGCCGTACTCGCGCCGGTCTGCTTCATGCTTTGATGTTTGCGTGTGACGGGGCGCGCAGCAGGATGTGCTATAGATAGTTAATTCAGCAAAAGATCAAATAAAAAAAAAAACAAAAGGCCTGAGTTTTAAAGAGAAAGGAACTTAAACAGAACAGCCTCAGACTTGTGAGCTCATTGGCTGTCACACATCAGACTGATTCACATAATCGTTTGACCCTCGTTCACTTAAATGTTAAAGTTGGGTTGAATTAACGTTTGTTTATGATCATTATTGTTCTGCAGACTGAAGCAGAGCTGTTTAATTTATCCACCCACCCACTAATCAATCCCCCTATACACTCATCCATCCCCCTCTCTATCCAATT
>JAOUQT010331230.1:0-13417 GCA_025769995.1 Xyliphius kryptos
AATTTCAGCTTAATTGAACATCGGGAAGTGGTCGAAAAATCGATTACAAAATTTGTACCAAACAGACAAACAGACAACGTAAGCTGAATAAAAGTGTGTAATAAAAAAAAGTGTAGCCATATCGAGTAATGCACAGGTTTTTATGATATTAAAGTGATATTACAGTGTTTTCCTAAACTACTGACTTGTGGGGTTCTCTTATTTGTAATTTGCTTTGGATAAAAGTGTCTGCTAAATGACTAAATGTAAATGCTTTCAGGCAACATTGCTGTTTATTCAAAAAGTGTTTCCTAAGATTACTTTCTCACCAAACTTAAAATAATAATAAAAATATGAGCATCACTTTTCTCCTTTATTTCATGCTTTACTTTTCACCCTCATATTACAGTATGTTACATGAGTGTCTTGCAGACAGGTCGCTTTGGAGGTCATTTATCCAAAGTGACCTGCAGATATCTCAACTTTATTGGTTAATTTAGGAGTTTAGCATCAAGACACCCTCACTGCGAGGGTTTAGTATCTACTATTTACCTATAAACATGTTTTTGGAATGTGGGAGTCCACAAAGAAGGGACGTTTGTTTACCTCGATTAGGCACCTTTTTTTTGTGAGGCAGATGTTTGGGACTAGAGTACAGATTCAGATTGCACCGGTGGAGAAATGAGGGTTAGTAGTCTTGCTCAATGGCTCCAGACTGGTAACTTTGGTGGGCTCTTATTTGAACCCCCAACTTTTATCTTTACCCATTGATCTATCACACCCTTACACTAATTAATTAAAGTGTACATTTCCATACACAACAAGCATTACACTGATGTATTTTGTACAAGCCAGGCCTCATCACCGGACCTCGATACCCAGTAGATCCAGCATCCAGGGAGGTGAGTGGAAGCTTCAGCATAAATGTTTAGTTCTTCACACTGGGCATCATCTCCTAGCGCACAAGGTGTGTGAATGAATTGAAATAGTGAGGATGAAAATAACTCCGAGTGTGTCACCTCGGTTGAGGTGTTGTTCTTGTAGCTGTAATTAGTGACAGTGGCGTTATGGCACTCTGCGAGACAGAGACGAAGATCCAGAGCAGCTGGAAATCGCAGCACGTGAGCTGAAACACTGTGTGGCGGCTCGATGGCTTGACAATGCTGCAATAAGCGAGGGAGGGGGAGGAAAATGAGCCTGGAGGGAGGAGAGAGGAAGGATAGAGAGACGAGCGAGACAGAGCCTCGTACTCAGACCAGTCTCAAGGAATTTCTCAGCACATCACCTCTTTTTTCCTCTTCTTCTTTCTGCACTTTTAACCACTTGCTAGCTTTTAAACAAAATCAAAAGCAGAATCTGTTTTTTCTCTTTTTCTCCGTCTTACTTCATCTCGTCTTGCATTCTCTCCACCACCTGTGACTCTTGGATTCTAGAAGTGGGGGTTTTTTTTCGCTCTCTTGGACTGTACATGAGGTAAGACGAAGCTCATCCGGGGCTTGTGTGTACACTGAGTGTTCCTCGGTTCATTATCAGGTGGCACTCAGGTACAGCAGGTACCTGTGGTTTCCAGCTGCTTGGATTTTTAAGGTGTGTATTTAATCATTTGGAAAGCAGTTTTTTTTAGCATTTGGGAAATTTATCTACGAAGTGATTTCAACATAATTTTTCACAAAGCAGCTATAAATATCAAGTCTTTATCAGAAAATAAGCTAAAAAGTAATTGATGAATAAAGCCTGAGCAAACCAGACACAAATGTGGAACCTTTCCTAACTAACTAACTTTCCTAACTAAGGGTCCTGTATCAACCCTGTATTCTGACCCCAACCAAGTTGGGATACCTGTAAGTCGCTTTGGATAAAAGCGTCTGCTAAATAACTAAATGTAAATGTATGGTTGTCAATGATTTACTGACAACCATTTTCTTGATAATGAAAATTAGGTTGATATCATAAATGGAATGTTAGTCTCACACATTCTGTAACAGAAGCAGATATCTTACTGTTTTAGGAACATTGAATGCATAAAAATGTAAGTTTGAATTGAAGCCACGTGGACACTGAAGTTATTATTATTAATTGTCATGCATCAGTTAAAAAGCCAACATAAGAATGCCCAGTCTTCCTTTCCTGTGAGCAATGTAAAATTTTAATTTATGTCCAGTGATTGGCAACATGCACCAATAAAACACAAGTTACGGAATGGATCATTTGCAATTGAGATATTTGACATCCCAGAGGCCCAAGGCTTAAGGCTAGTTGTTGTAAATCTCTGTTCTTTGCTTAGTCATTTGACCAAGCATGGCATAAATAACCTATTGCACTATTAGCTACACACTGTACATGCCATTTGGCGAATTGTGTCTTTACTAGTGTTTTACTACTCTTTAAATACTAATTGTTTGATGTTTAACTCAATTTAATTTGATGCCAATATTGTTTCCAACACCAAAACTTTTGTCTTTTTTTTTTTTTTTTTTTTACCTTTTTCTCAGGAGGTTGGGCAGTTTCTTCTTTCCCAATATTCTTGCTTTGTTGTGAAAAGGCAGAATGAGAACCTGCACTGAAAATGCCATCATCCTCATCTTCATCACCTCCAAACAAGTCAGTGGCTTTTTTTGGTTTGGATTTTTCCTGTGCAGCTAAACAAAATGTAGACAGAGTCTGTGAGTGAACTTTTTTTTAAATTTATATTTAAGGCATTGACCAATAAAGTATGAACATATAAAATTTATAACGAAGTCAGACTCTAGTGTTAAACAAATCATAAGGACTGTTCAGGTCAGGAAATCAATGTGTTTACTGTGATTACCAATAACCAAAGTCCCATAGCTCTGATGTATTTTTTAAAATTAGGTTATTTTGGAGTGGTAGCCCAGTGGTTAGGTTAATGTCCACCAAAGCTGTCAAGGTGGGCCCTTGAGCAAGGTCTTCTACCCTCATTGTTTCAAGGTTCTGTATGGTAAGTCCTGTGTTCTGACCCAAACCATTAAGTTGGGATTATTGTAGAAACTCAGGATAAAAGCAGATACTAAATGAGCATGCATGAAGTAAATAGGAATTTACTTCAATAGTAAATTTAGCAGTGACTCATAGGGGCGGCACAGTGGCTTAGTGATTAGCACGTTCGCCTCTCAGTGCTAGGGATTCAGTTTTTAATCCCAATCTAGGTGGAGTTTCTATGTTGTCCCAGCATCCTTGTGGGTTTTTTCCAATTCCATCCCACAGTGAAAAAAACATGGGTTTAAGGTAAATTGACTGCTCTAAATTGCCCCTATATTGGTGATGGTGAGAGTGCCCCCCCCCCATCATCTAGAACATAGACTGCTATGTTATGATTTCCCTATGGACTGACAATTCATTATAATAATCAAAGCTTAGCCAATTACCTCAGGCGGTCCCAACATTTACAGGTATTCATACTTACCAGCTGTTAACTTGTTAGTCTTTCCACTAAAAAAGTCATCATCATCGTTGTCATCAAAAAGACCACCTCCTAGAGTTTCTGGTGGGGCTTGAACTTTAGGTTTAACTGCACTACCATTCATGTCCGGTGATGCAGCATTATTTTCTGTAAGAAACAAATGTCTGCTTACTGCAAAAATTTACTGCTTAAGCATACCAGTTAAATACTTAAGAAAATTATCTAATACCTGGGAAAATGGAAACCGCACCAGTTGGTATTTTCTTATTTTTAGCACTCGCTACAAAAACATCAAAATCACAAAACTGAAGACGAATTTACAAGCCATTTGTTTTACAATTTTATATTCTGCAAACAATAAACATGTTAATATCAATTTATTGGATGTTAATTTAAAGTTAATGGTTCTATGGAGTCTGATACCTGATGTTTGTTCCTTGTCCTTCATAACCTTTTTGGGTGCCTCAGAAAACAGGTCACCCTAAAAAAGAAATCAAAAAGGTTAAGATTACCATTCCAATAACCACATTAATTTAACAACAGCAAGAATTATAACAGGAGTAATTGATTTACTTTTTCTTTTTAAACATATGCAATGCAGTGTTTTTGAAAATCCAAAGAAACTAAAACCTGTAATAACTACAAGAGCTCACCTCATCATCATCTTCATCAAAATCGTTATCAAACAGGCCTTTACCACCACTGAAGAGGCCACCATCCATTCCTCCAAACGGAGAATATTCGTTATCGTCCAGTCGCGAGGGGAACATCTCGTCATTGTCTTTTACTGTAACAATTTTTTGTTGTACCATCAGTTTGCAGCATTAATAAAAACAAGACAATTTTCTATAATGATTATGTAGCATATATACACGATACACAAACATACCTATCAATACACACACAAACACATTAGTTCATACTAAGATGTTCTTTTAAATTAACAGGTTATCTAAAAATAGGATATGAAATAAACACAAAAATGTTAATGAAATGGGAAAGACACAATAGTAATGGGAAGGTGCAATGACGCAGTAAGAGATTACAATCCATTACCACTTAACTAGACAATCCTTGGTTCATTTTCTCATAAAAGTGGCCTGAAAGCTTCCAGTGAAGCGTTTGGATATTTTCCTATCATTGCTGAAAGATGCACGTGTCAGTTAAACATTCAAAGCTGCCACTAGGTATAAGTGTGCATCTGTGTTTCTGCCATGTCCTATGTGTGTCCTATAAGTGTTTTGGCCATTTTTACATGTAATGTTGCTTTTTAAATTCAGTACCACGTTAAAAATAGGTTAGCATGGTAGTGTTTGGTAACTTGCCAATTGACCCCTCTCTTTCTTTCTCATGTGTTTTACTTCACTCTTTTTTTTAACTGTTAAGTACTTCAAGTGCTTTTGTTTGAATCCTGGGACTTCTGCTATGCACTCTCTTCTTTAGCTCACCCCACATGATTTCTGATGAATTAAGGTCTGGGGACTGAGAGGGCCATGAGAAGAGCTTGATTTTGTGCCTTGTGAACCATTTTTGAGTAGATTTGGCCACGTGTTTAGGGTAATTATCTTATTGAAAGACCCAGTGATGACCCATCTTTAGCTTTTGGGCAAAGGCCATCAGATTCTGATTCAAAATGTCCTGATATTTCAAAGAGTTCATGATCCCATGTATCCTTACATGGTTCCCAGGTCCTTTGAAGGACAAACAGGCCCACAGCATCGCCAATCCTCCCCCATACTTAACTGTGGGCATGAGGTGTCTTTCTGTGTACTCATCCTTGGTGTCGTGCCAGACCTGCTTAAAAGTGTTTGTTGCCAAAAAGCTCTATCTTGGTCTCATCTGAACAAAGCACATGGTCCCAGTTCAAATTCTAGTCCGCTTGGCAAACTGCACCCATTCACACTTATGAGTAAAACTCAGAAAAGGCTTTCCCAACTTTCTCTGCAAACAGCTTGTTGGCATGTAGCCATCACCTGATGCTTTTTTGGGAGACCTTGTAACCTCATGATACAACCATTTGCTTCCTAAAGGTTCCTAGATACTTTAAACCATTTAGGTCATTTCTACTGCAGTTTATAAAGTGAATCAAATACATTTATTTCCAAGAAATTGTTACGGGTGCCAATAATTGTGGAACAGTTCATTTTATGGGTACTAATTCCTTCTTAGTCAGGATTAAAAAAAAATTTCTCAGTCCAGTTAAAGGTTGCTGTTTCTAATTTTTTTTTAGAGTGAGATTATACTTCTGCAATACAAAAAGAATTTATTTTAAGAATTTTAACTAGGGGTGCCAATAATCATGAAATTACCATTTATTCAGGTTTTACTTGTTCATTAAAGATTGTGTTGTTTTATGCCAGCATTCAATTTTAGCATTTTAACAGGGGAGTGATTTGCTTTGCTTAAAGAATGTAATGCTACTCATACCCTGTGACTTTGTCAGTTTCTTTGCTTTGTTCTTCTTTTTGTTGGCAGACAGGCCTGAAGCCAATGCTTTAAAAGAAACAAATAAAAATAGTACGACACATAAACCATACAAATATGTAAAAGAAATAATGAACAAAATAAACCAAATGCAAACATATGGAAGAAACATAAAAGGTGTATACATACATACATACATACATACATATAGTCAATGGATGGGACATAAAGGGTTAAATCATAAACCTACATGTACTGTCTGCATCTGGTTTGTTTGTTATATCGCCTTTGATTCTGGCAGCCAGCTCATCAGCAAATGATGTTGGACCTACTTCATCCTAAAAAACAAAAGGCTGGTTCAGGAAAGGAGCAAAGTCCTTCTTTATCTATATTAAATATGCTATATATCCTAATATATATCCTGATAGTATAATATATACTATCAATCGAATGGTTGTGGGTTTAAATCCCAGCTCCACTGAAGTTACCAATGTGGGTCCTTGAGCAAGACCCTTAAACCTCATTGCACCAGGGGGCGCTGTATCAAGCCTGTGTTCTGACCCCAACCAAGTTGGGATTCCTGTAAGTCGCTTTGGATAAAAGCGTCTGCTAAATAACAAAATGTAAAATAAGAAATGTGAGGACCAAGATTGGTAACTTCAGAAGCCCTTGATTCGAACCCACAACCTTCGGAATGATAGTCCAACACCCTCCCCACTGAACTACCACACCCACACCCTGTGTAATGCATGGTGATGGTAGCACTATTATGTTTGTAGCTGATGGTCTCTGATGACTTTAATAACTTTGAACTAACTGAAATGTTGAGAAAGGGCCTCATGTGAGCAAACCATTAACACTGAGAACTGTATGTTGTTGTTTTTTAACAGAAAAAGCACTAAAATGATCTAGATATAAAATATATTTTATTCAACTAAACATCAGATGCAATTGAACATCCAGTCATTAATCTACACTTTTCTACATTTTTTGGGTAAGCAATACCTTGGAAAAACAAAAACAAAAAAAAAACAAAGACTTACCTTTCTGGAATACTCATCCTCTTTGTCAGACTGCCCAAATAAATCTGAATCATCATTTTCTTCCTCCTCTTCCTCCTCCTCCTCATCATCGTAACTGACTACAGATGATTTCTTCTGGGGGGAAAATACAAAAATTAAATAAAAATGAAGTGCACAATGATCTTTTTTAATATTTGAAATCACATTCTTAATAAATACAGTCTTCACAATAATGTATTAACATGATCTCTTACTTTTTTAAAGCTTCCCCGGTCATCATCTTCCTCCTCCTGGTCAAAGTCATCATGTGAATGCTTTTTTACATGAAGAAAAATAAAATAAAAAAAGGAATATAATAACTGCCTTTCATTTCATATACAGTGCCCTGTATGTTTACATTACATAAGCCAATTGCCTGAATTTAAGTAAAAGTTAACACCAATTTAATTACAACCTAAAGTTTACACACCGCACAGAACGCTTGCTAATAATTAAACCTTTATTCAATTCTTACCTCTTCATCTTCACTTTCAATGTCTCGGTCACTGTCTATAGACATTTCTGAAAGAAAGTATAAAAGAACACATTTATTTATTTTAACAAAACTACACATCAGTACCTAGTAGAAATTCCAAAACTATAAAAACAACATGAATGCAGAAATTTTCACCATCACTAGAAAGATCCCCCAGGCCTACATCATCTTGCTCCATAAACGCCTGGGATCCAATCAAATACGGTAAAGGTCTGTCTACATACAAATCCTACAATCAAATAAAGAAAACAGATGTCTAAGCACTATGGACACAATGATCAAAATGTGTTCTATTGGATTACATATCATGCTTAAAACCTTTATCTGCACAAAGTCTGGGAAGCCACACCTTGGGTTCTAGGATGGGTTCAACTTTATCAGCGGCCTCCTCGTCCTCGGAGTCAGAGTTCCCAATTTTAACATCTAACTGTTCAAAGGCGGACTCCAGCACCCTTAAACCATAATTCACAGCCTCTTGGACTTTAGGAATCAGTTCAGCTTCTTTCTGTTCTCGTGTTTTTTCCTTTTAAAGACAAAGTTTTGAGACATGTGTAAAAGATAAGTTTCATTTGTTTAATTTTCCATTCTTCTAATCTTAAAAATTGCATTTTTATCATCATCTATGTTTAATGTGTTTTAACTATTTTACTAATGTATATTTGTTGTAAAGCATCTTTGAGCTCCTAGAAAAGCGTTACATAAATAAATTGAATTATTATTATTATTAGTTTTAAACAACTTAACAGTCAATAGACAAAAAAAAATATTAAATACTCAGCTACAAGTGTCAAAACTAGGTCGAAAAATGAGGAATGAAAAAATAACTAGTGTAGGTGCTTTTGTTGAAAAAAAATATTGAAATAAATAAAAAAAAAAACCTCTTAGATATCTATGAATAGAAAACATTTTTTAAAGTAAACTGCAGTTAAAATGTTGCCCATTAAAATAAGAGAGGATATTTAGAATGCTGAGAGTTTAAACAATCTGTTAGCATTAATATACTAACAAAATGGCTAAAGCCATAAAATCACTTTGGAATTCAAACCTGATCAGGGTGTTTCTCTAGTGTTTCGGTCTTCAGGGTAGGTTCTTCAACCTCTTCATCATAAACTCTCTACAGATTTAAAGACACTTCTCAATTACACTTAACAATACATTTGAAATGGTCTACTTTGAGGTTAACAAACAACTGAGTTATGAATACGAAAAATCATACATTTTCTATGAACTGTATATTGGACAGCATAAGGAAGTCATTAAACACAGTGTGAAGGCAGCTGTCTGTAGCTTTAGTGTCCCGTATAAGACCATCCAACTGCTTCTCAATTTCATGAGTTTTGGATACCATCCACTGGGAGAAGTCTTGGAGGTAAAGAAAGAGCTGTTGAGGGGAAAAAAGTTTAGTCAGACATCACAATTAACGACTAAGCCTAACAACTCCATTGTATTAGTACAGTACCCCGGAATCTGCAGCTAGGGACCAGTTAGCACTGCTTTTCCGCATCTCATCCAAAGTCCAGGCTCTCTCCCACACCCGCTCAGCCTCACCATTCAAATTGCTTGGGCCATTCTCCATGGTGTCACCCATATTGATCACCTGTTCACAAGGAACTACAGTTGTAAATGGGTTATGTGGACATTTCATACAGTTAACAATATCGAATTACTGGAACTGTACAGTAGTGAACAGAATCAGAATATATATTTTGCCAAGTACAAGATGTACAAGGTGCTAACATGCATATAAATATATATACATACACACATTTCAACATAAAAATAAAAATAATTATAAAAAAGTGTGAGTAATGAGAAAAGGAAATCTAAACTATAAACATAGAATAATCAACAGTTAATATAGTAGTGGCAGTATGCTAATATGGGGTAAATGACTCGTGGAAGGGGGGGGGGGTGTTGGTTAATCCTAATTAATTAAACTGATAGTCTGTGGAAAAAAGATGCGGAGGTGCCGCAGATTAGTTCTAGTCTTTAAAGATCTCACTCTTTGCCGCTATAAAAGTCTTTGAAAAAACAAGTGTCCAGGGTGTTGTGAGGAGTCAGCCATGATCTTTCATGCAGATTTACTTTACTTTACTTAGCATCATTTATAATGAATGACAGTGACACACTGATGCAACACATATTTATGTCAAAAATAACATTTGGATGCTTCATAGCTGAAAATAAAAACATATAAATGAATTAATTGAAGCTGTTAAGTTATTATATGGGTGGCACAGTGGTGGAGTGGTTAGCACATTCGCCTCTAAGTTGGTGTTCTGTGAAAAAGTTTGTTTGATGTTTGATTAGGTTTCTTTATTCTCTGTGTGCGGGGAATGAAGACACATTATTCTAGCACCAGTGTTGTGTGTATTCATTGTACCTGTGCCGATTTCACTTAAACATGATCAGAAGTTTGCCCCCAAACTTTTTCACAGTTGGGGATCCCGTATGGGTATGGGGACCCTGCTAGCACGTCTGCCTGTCAGTGCTGAGGATCCAGGTTCGAATCCCGATCTGGGTGAAGTCACCATGTTCTCCCTGCATCCGCATGGCTTTTCTCTCACAGTCCAAAAACAGATTTAAGTTGAATAGTCTGTTCTAAATTTTCCTTATTTGTGACCCAGTGTGTGTGTACCGGTTCGATTCCCGGTCCCACCAAGTACTAAGGCTGAAGTGCCCTTGAGCAAGGCACCTAACCCTAATTGCTCCTTGGGCGCCGTATACAAGGCTGCCCTCTTCTCACCAGTGTGTGTATAAGTGTGTGTGTAAATGTAGATGACAAATTCCTCTGTGTGTAGGCAAATTAACTTAAAAAAGGGCAAGTCTACGCCCAGCAATGACCACCTGTCCTGGATGCCAAGTGTCCAAACTCTACCTGTGGGGGGGTTGGACTGTGGGAGGACACCGAAGAACCCAGAGGAAACCCATGCAGACACTGGGAGAACATGGAAACTCCACCCTGATTGGGATTCAAACTGGGAATCCCCAGTGCTAAATTAGCATTTAGCATTAGGATCAGTACAGATCCAGACATTGAAACAGTGACTACACCAGAATGCCCAATCTTCATCCACACCAAAACAGACTTATACACCCGACCAGATAAACATTACACAATTATACCTTTCTACGGTCAGTGTCATTTGGAGTAAACACAGCACAGTGAGGATAAAGCAGCTATAGTTAAGATAGTTGTAACCTTTGTAGAAACAGTTAGCAATAACGGCTAATATGAATCAGCTAAACCCTGTAGCATAGAAGGTTATGTTCCAGGTGAAATGCAAGCTCGTATCTCGATTTTATTCCTGAATACATATAAAATGGTGCAGCTAAACCTACTGGTTTGTTTCTTTTTTAAACTGTGAACTCTTAAACCTCAGCTAACTGTAACCTCCATCCTCCAAACCAAATGTTTACGTTTCTGTGTTGTGAAGACGGATAGAGCTACGAAAGCCTGTGGTATGGAGGATTCTTTAAAATCAAAGCTTCGTGCCACATTATCCTTGTGTACCTTCTCATAGATCGTCGGTTCCAGAATGTTCTTTTGTTGGGCTGCATGAATCCAGACGGGACCGAAAGCTTCGTAGCTTCCTCATCAGTATTCTGAGTGCTCGGCCATGTTCACGTCTGCACGCCATCAGCTGACACGAGTCACCTGACCTCCACACCCCATCCCCCTCTAACCAGCCGTTTCCTGAAACACACACGCTCTCCTTAATGACTGCTGGATGTTTAAAGCTGCTTATATTGGTCTGACGTCTGTCTATAAGTAGCGTGTTGTATATTTTTAGTATGTCTTCCTTTTTGTGTGAATAAAATTTGCCTATGTTCCTCACATAGTGCACAGTGCGTCCATTTCCGCTACATTCTGCTTACTGCATACTGGTCAGGGTTACAGTGCACTGTAACAGTTGTCATGCTGTACAGAGGGTCAATTTAACGAGCTGTGGCATTGAGAAATTGAAATACCCAGTTTTAACACTAGATGTCACTATTACTCCAAAACACGGATTTACTAACCACATGAAGAGGGCGGCACGGTGGCTTAGTGTTTAGCACTTTTGCCTCTCAGGCCTGCGAATTCCAGGTTCGAATGCCAATCATGGTGGGGTTTCCATGTTCTGTCCGTGTGGGTTTCCTCCAAACATTGAATGCTCTAAATTGCTGTGTGTATTTGTGCAAGCGAGTGTGCCCAGTAATAGAGGACTAAGAACATGCAAACTCCACCCAGATAGGGATTTGAACCGGGAATCCCCAGCACTGAGAGGCGAATGTGCTAACCACTAAGCCACTGTGTCGCCCCACATGAACCCAATTGAGTAATTTTTCTTTGGAATTACAACGTACGCCACTTAGCGCTGGGAATACAGGTTTGACTCTCGATCTGGGTGGAGTTTCCATGTTGTCCTTTTTTCCGTTAAGGTTTTACCCAGCGATGGATTGGCACCCTGTCCTGGGTGTATCTGCCCAGCGCCTGACATGTTCTCCCCTGGATGGGCATGGGGCCCCCCCTCCACGGCCCTCATAAAGGAATAAGTGGAAGATAATGAATTAATGAATGTTATTTCTATTAAGCGGCCTATTTAATAAGATGAGAAATTATTAGATGATTTTTTGTTTGTGCTATGCTTTGATATCAAAGTACAGTTAAGACATTGAATCTCTGTAAATCATTTTATAAACTGCAATCCATAGTGTTTTGGGTCGATTACGACAAAAAACAAAAAATTAGCTAAATAGTTATGAGTTTAGTGCTCCCTATAAAATAGAACCCTTATTGCAACACTAATATTTGGGACAGAAGCTGGTTCTCTGGATGGGGTCTTGTGGGATGTTGCATTGAAGCGGCTGATATGAATCTGTAAAAATTCCAAACAATTAGTCATGCAGTGTGCAGTGAACTGCAGAGTGCAGCGAGAGAGATCCAGAGGTTAGGACGAGCACTCCTCATTGCTAATGCCCTTCTATCAAGTTGGAGGGAAGAGAATAAGACTCTGATTGCATTAGTCACCCTTTCTCCACACACAGCCTCTCACAGATGCAGAGAGCAGGATGGGGAGCAGGCTGGCTACATTCCACATACGTTCACACACATGAAGACCTTTTTTCCGGCCCATTGGTACTGGAAGGACAGGGTCAGTCAGACGGCATTCTCACTTTGAATTACTCTGAAATTGCCTAATTAAAATACCTGACCTGACCAAGTCTAGAAGATATAAGGTACAAATGTAACGTTCAGATATGTTTACTGGAAAGTTGTTCCTATACACATTTCTTCCAAAGGCACTTTCTAAAAAAAAGAAAAAGAAAAAAAAATGTGAGGAAAATCTAGACAGCATTGCAGGCCTGGAGGATGGACTCATAGTTATATAATTGTTACTTTTGTTTAATATGGACGCACATGGACTGATCTATACAATCTGTACATGACTGTCCTACTCTGATGCTGCCTGGCCGCTCAAAAAAGATGAGTCCCCTACTGAGCCTTGGTCCTCCCAAGGTTTTTTCCTGAAAATAACATCATAACAGGGAGTTTTTTCTTGCCATTGTCGCTTCGGCTTGCTCTTTGGGGGTTTAGGCTTTGGACTTTGTAAAGCTACTTTGTGACGACACACTGTTGTAAAAAGCGCTGTATAAATAAATTACTTGAACTTGAACATTGAAAGCAGGTTGTCATGGGATTAGGATTAACAATGCCACAGTGTAGCTGAGTTATCCTTAACTACTGACTTGTGGTGTTCTTTCATTTGTAAGCCTCGTCTTATCTCGTTATCTCATTATCTTCCAATCGATCCCCTCCGTTTGGTGGGTTGCTGGGGGGGTGGGGTCTTCCCCATGCCCATTCCTGGGAGAAGGTTTGGGGTACCAATCCACACTCACTTACACAGAAACATAAATTAAGAGCAGCCAGTTCACCTTGAATCCATATTTTTGAGAAACCTGGACACAGAAAGACTATTGAAACCCTACCCACATAGAGATTCGAACCTGCAATTCGATCCCCGGCGTTGAGAAGAAGATGCCCTAACCACT
>JAOUQT010331240.1:0-13417 GCA_025769995.1 Xyliphius kryptos
CCCCTGGATGGGCATGGGGAACCCCCCCCGCGACCCTCATAAAGGAATAAGCAGAAGATAATGAATGAATGAATGATGAGGAATCACGATACCAAATTTCAGCCTTGTAGGTACTCAGGAAGTGAAAGAATTAGTAATGAGTCAGTGAGTCAATGAGGGATTTGGCATTTTTAGGTATAGATAACTGTAGAAATTCAGAGATGAACCTCATATAGAATGGCATTTGAGTCTACAGTATGTTCTATATTCATGTAGAACCTGACAGGCAGGGATGCTAAAGAATGATGTATTGAGAAAAACACATCTCATCTCGTCTTGTCACAGATTCCTTTTGAAAGGGCATGAGTGATTTTGAGGTCAGTAGAACACAGTTAGCAGGTTGTCTGACGGCGTCAGGAGGCGCTAAAGCAAAAATGTCAGCTGCTGCACCTTCGTTTTCACTCTATGTCTGCTTTGAAGAGATGTGTGGTTCCAGGTCCTTAATGTAATTGTAAAAGACCTTTGTTCAGGAAAACCACAGGCCATTAAGCAGCCATTTCTTTCCCTATAGGCAAAATGAAGTGTCCAAAAATGTGAGGTGTCTCACACATTGGGCCCACTCATTCGACAGAGGTGTTATTATCCATCGTCTCAACCACAACGGTTAAAAACCAGGCCCAGCGTGCCACATTCTCAAACCATCCGGATCACAGCGGCGATGGGAAATGTCAGTGGGACCATAAAATATTTCACCGTGTCACAACAGATGCTTAAATGTCACAGGCCCACGCCCGGAACGCCGGAGTCATTCGACCAGCCCCCAGGGGATCGCTGCACCATAATAACACACAAACACACACCCGCGCTCACGCTGGCTCTGTAAATTGACTCGATAATTATTCATCAGGCGACGGCGAGGACCCGAGAATCAACTCGTCCTTCAATTGTTGGTCCCGCCGTTTTTTGTCCGGAAGACAACCAAACCGTGAGAGAGCTGTTCACCGAGCCGAGTGACATCGCTATGATGTGTGGCCGTCCGCGTCGGAGCGTAAGATGCTAACGCTCATTTTGAGTGAACGAGTGTTAATGGGGAATGATTTAGATAAGATCACGGGCGACCGGCGTGACGGGGTTGGAACCAAACCAGGGCCTGTGATCGATGTATTGATGTTTCTCAATCGAAAAGCAGGCTGGTTATGAATCCCTTTGATTTCGGGAGAGGGGAGGGAAAGAAGACAAATGAGATCACGTCACACGGCTATAGGACACAAACTAAACGATGAAGAAAAACAAGGGGAAATAAATAAAAGCTAATTATCCAGCTGGTTTTGTCTGGCATTTTGAAGAAAACAAGACTCTGGATGCAGGTCCCCATACCCACACAGGGGAAGGGTCCATATGCCTGTTCAAATCGAAGGGTCTCCATACTCATTCCATGGGAAGGATCCCTATGCCCATCTAGAGAAGATTGTTTTGGGCACTGGGCAGATACACCAAGGACATGGCACCAATCCATTGCTGGACACACACTATATATAGGGACAATAAAGATTTATAGTGAATCCATATTTTTGGACTGTGGGAGAAAACCTGAGAACCCAGAGAAAACCCAAACAGACACGGGAAAGCATTCAAACCTGGATCCTTAGTACTGCAAAGTCTGACCGCACCAGGATGAGATGCCCTAATTGGTTTATTACATGTGACTCCCAAAATACACCCATGAATCACGTCATCGGGATAGCAAAAACACACTGACACGCCCTAAATCAAGCTGACCCATGCATGGTTGTGTTTGAATGCAAGCGGAAACCAGAGACCCTAGAAGAAACTCACACGCCCAGGATACTCACATAAACCCAGGACCTTCCTGTAATGAGGCAGAAGTGCTAAGTGCTGTGCCACCATCCAGCACATTTTAGTGCCTAGCTATGTTTCATTATAACAGTAAACAAAGATATTTAATTTATATTTTATAACTTTTGTGTTCAATTTTGAAGAGAAACAGTGGGGCAGTGATATGAGCACTATAGCATCCAAACCAGAGTACATGTACTTTTGAGGTCAAGAGTCAGCGATTCAGAGTATACAGTCAGGAGCAAACACCTGCCAAAAAATCGACCAGGTCATCTGACAGACGCGTGAAAACATCACACCATGTCACAGTAATGAGACCCCCCTATTAATCCGAGGCTAGATTCTTCGGTCAGTGGAATTTAAGACAAGAATAGGAAGAAGGATCCTCTTTAATTCTTGGTAATACGTTTTCCTTTTAGAGGTACACCGCAGGAGTGCAGCCGTTAATTGGGAGCTCTATTTATAAGGCATGAGATCTTCTGCTCCGCCTTGATGAAAGGATTCATGCAACAGCAGGTCTTTCGGAGCAGAGTAACGAGGCTGGAGAATGTAAATGTCGTCAGATGTGTGTGAATTCGAGGAGGGTGTCAGAACCTTCTTGAAGAAGTGACTTCAGTGAAGTCTCGGAATATCGGTCCCGTGTTTTCTGCGTCGAGACGACGCTGATGAGACATGGAACAGAGATTCGGCTTTATTATAAAAAGCAGGACGGTACGCCGGAGTCGGATGCTGTTTGCAGACAGAGTTCCGATCTCTTGGATCTTGTTTTTTGAAGTCTTAAATGTCTGATCATCAGAGACTTGAAACAAGCATGTGTTATCTTTCCCAACGACGAGGGTCTGTTGTCTTCAGCGGGAATAATATTGCAGCTGGATATGTTTAAACATCTCCCTCCATCAGTGCATTTGCCTTTCATGTAAGAAAAGCCCTTTATCAGTGACACGTTAATTGTTAGCCAAAGCTGCAGTTGAACGGAACACGGCCCTGGAACAACAACGTGCAACTTATCTCTGGTTGTTGGCGGGTGAGCAATTAAAATAAGTGGGTCACCCCTTAGCACTCGAAACGAAGGAGCGGCCGGGTTTTGTGTCTGATCCCAGCACGATGCCTTGCCGAGTCCCAGGCCTTCCAACTCGTCTGAGGGCACATATCATCGGGATGATTGCAGACCTGAGGACGGCTGTTTACAAGCACTTTAATCTGTGCACATAACGAGGGTGCGTCATTTGCGTCCTCAGGACCCTTAAGCACTGGCTGGTAGTAAAAACTATGCCGTTTCAGAAAACAGAGCCGCAACAGCCGTTTAAACAATGCTCTGAGTGAAATGAGCTCTAAATCCTTAACATGATCTAGTACCTCATGTAGAATGGGTGAGGGCAGATTTTAGCTCCCAAAACATCATCTGTGTTTTATTTTTGTACCTCCAGCTTTGTAGGATCTGAATCCCTGATGACCAGTGAGAGCAAATCTTGGTCATGATAAAATTACTCCTCCAATCAATGGCTCATTTTAAACAGTAAAAATGATTAAATCTTGATAATGATCAATTGATTCACTTATGGGTGACACGGTGGCTTAGTGGTTAGCACGTTCGCCTCTCAGCGCTGGGGATTCTCGGTTCGAATCCCAATCTGTCTGCGTGAGTTTCTGTTTCCCACGTACCAAAAACATGGATGCAAGGTAAATTGAGTGCTCTGTATAGTGTGTGTATGAGTGTGTGTGGATGTGTGTGTGAGTGTGTACCCAGTGATGGATTGGCACCCTGTCCTGGGTGTATCTGCCCCGCGCCCGAAATGTTCTCCCCTGGATGGGGATGGGGACCCTCCCCCCGCGACACTAAAAGAATAAGCGGAAGATAATGAATGAATAAATGAGTCACTCATTTGAATATAAGTGAATCAAACACAGGGTGGCTTAGTGGTTAGCACATTCGCCTCTCAGCGCTGGGGATTCCCGGTTCGAATCCCAATCTGGGTGGTGTTTCTCCCCTGGATGGGCATGGGGAACCCCCCACGACCCTCATAAAGGAATAAGCGGAAGGTAATGAATGAATGAATGAATGAATCAAACATAAAGATCCTGATCAAATAATTCATACATTTTAACAGAGCAAACCACTTGATTCTCCCAATTAAACTTGGTAAAGGATGGAATTCAGGTCATGACTGAATGACTTAATGATGTTTGTGAATGAAAGGGAGGCAGGTGGAGCAGCCAGGCTACATGGATCAGTCATCACAAAGGTTCAGTTCAGGCACTTGGGATCAACAGTCCAGGAAAACAGATGGAAAGGAGGTGAAGAAGAGAGTGCAGGCAGGGCGAAGTGGATGGAGAAAAGTTTCAAGAGTGTTGTGTGATCAAAGAAAAAGGAATGATTTATAAGTGAGAGCAGCCTTGTTGAATGGTTTGGAGAGAGTGGCAATGACAAAGAGACAGGAACCAGAGCTGGAGTTAAACTTAAGAGTTCGAGGTTTTCTTTAGGTGTGACCAGAATGGACAGGATTAGGAATGAGTACATCAGTGGAACAGCAGGGGTTTAAAAATGTGGAGATAAAGTTTGAGAGTGTAGGTTGAGATGGTTAGGACATGTGCAGAGGAGGGACATTGGATACATCAATAAGAGGATGTTGGAGCTACCAGGCAGGAGACATAGAGGAAGTCCAAAGAGGAGATATATGGATAATGACATAATTACATTATATTATGACGATGATTCAGGCAGTGGACAGAAGTGAATCGTTTACATGAGAAAGTAATTTGCTGATTCAAACAGGTTTAATGAATTTTGATCGTGACTGTATGATTCATTAACCCAAACACTGTGGATGATTGGATGATTCAGTAATTAACACAATCACTGCTCAAAAAATCAAAGCAGCAAATCTTAATCATGGTAAAGTGATTCACTGATCTTAACGTGAAGCTCCTTGATCAGGAAAAATTAATTCATTTGACTTGATGACACACTAAATTATTGATGGATTTTTGGAAACACTAGCAAAGGTGATTCTTGCTCATAAACAAATGATTTACTGATTTAAACACCGATTAGAAGGAGAAATGGATTACCTGGAAAAATCAATGATTAAACCCAAAATGCAGTTCCTTTGAACAACAATGGGATGATTTGGAATGTCTTATTGGAGTCAATCACCCTCCATCGATCCTCTGATTATTCACAGGGTCCTCATCCAAGGGAAAACATTTTGGACGCTGAGAAGATACAGCAAGGACAGAATGCCAATCTATTGCTGGTTACCCACTCACTTTATACTCTACTGTGAGTTGTGCTGACCAATTAACCACCAAAACGTTGGCAGCACAAAATCCTGAACAGAATCTGGTGGAGAAGTTCTGTACCCCTTCTTCGGGTGTCTGTATATTTTAAATATTCTAACTTAATGAGAGCAGAGAGGGAGGTCCATTAACTGTAGGACTGGTGGTCACTGGAGCCTTTGAAAGATTCTGCCAAGTTCATCTGCACCGCCATCCATCTAGCACACTGTCAGTGATATTGAGGGGCTGTCAGACCTGTTCCTGGCTAGAACCATACCAACAGTAAATATTAGTTCCCCCAGGACCTCGGAGGAGCGCAGTTACATCCCCTCTGATTAACCTCCTCGCCTGGCTGTTCGATGTTAAATAATTACCTGGCCTGTTCTCTCGAGACATTCAACCCCCCTGAGATCACCTCCATCTGATACGGGCTGCATTCGCACTGTCGCCTCCCTTTAATTACGTCAGCATTGGGAAAAAATCAAAACCCCGTGAGGGGGTCGGAAAAGACAAATTACAGTAACCCAGTCCTGTCTGCATTGGGGAGAGGTATAAATAAAGAGCAGCACGCATATGGCGTCTCCGATCGCTTTCTTTGCTCCCGGCTTTCCTGTCTTCGCCGGCTTGTTTCCACGGTAACATCTGAGTCTCTGAAGAACCAAGCCCCCGACCCTCCACGCCAGACCAACTTCAGGGCACGTGACCACACCTGTTCCCATGACAACTCGATTGAGGCCAGTTGACGAGCGTATCGATGAAGACGGCGAGGTGCGAAACGAGGACAGATGAGGACGGGGGTCAGCCTCACCTGCAGAAGTGAAAAGCCATCATATTGCCACTCGGCCGCTCGCACTGGCCAGGTGGATCTCAGGTGGCTCTGATAATTAGGACAGACATATTGTATGTGGAGCAATCTGAAAACTTTACGCTCTGGTGCAGCCGTGCCGGTGCGAGACGCACCCCGCCGTCATATCACCCATCACCGAGAGTGAGACACGGGGGTCGGTGCACATAGTTACAGATGGAATGAAGGCTTTAAAATGTAAAATAAGGAAATTATGCAGAATGTTCGCCGCAAATTAATCAAAGGACCTTGTGATACCTTTGAAAAGTGTCCTACATGTGACATCACAACATTACACAACCAGTGACACCTCATATTAGATTGTCCCCTCAGATTCCATGTTTTTGGGAGGGCTTTCTCCAAGAGTTTGGAACGTGTCTGAGGAAAGTTCTGCCTATTTATCTTAAGGGAAGTCACTGATATTAGACAAGAGGATTCACAATCGGTGTTCTAATTCTAATAAGGTTAAGGTTAGAGCTCTGTGAAGGCCAGTCAAGTTTTTCCTTATTGAACTCACCCCTCTGTGCAGTCAGAGTGAAACCGAAATTGGACTTCTACAAATTGTTTCCTAAAATCTGCCAGCATACAAAACCTAATATACATGGATAGCTATTGTACAGGGATGGAACAAAACACCTGAAGGTGTGTCCCAGTGTTATGGTCCATATGATATATGTTGAAAACTGACCTCAGTCCAGTGGATCAGACACAGCTAGGCGGCTGTAGGTCCTACGCAATCCGAATGCAGACAGATGCTGTGCACTGATCAGCAGAATGCAGAGGCCAAACCCATTAGCTGAAATGATGCCAAGCAAACCTTCACTTTATGATGTCACACTTTCTGTGAAACCATTCTGAAGCGCCTCGAGGGAGAGGTGGGATGAATCCAGTATCCTCACCCCTCACTCGCCATGCAAGGTTAATTGTGTGTTCTAGCATCCGAGAGTGTAATGATTCTCCTATTAGCCTAAAATCTCAGTAGATAAGTGCATTTTTATTGACTTTAATCCAAATAAATTTTCTCCGGCTCTTAGGAAGCTAAAATACGAGAGGAATATTCTGCCACACCGTCAATGTGGCATCTTTTGAGGCCTTAGGGGTTTGGCAAACACCTGACCTTCTGAAAGCCTTTGGCCCTGCATCATCCCCAAGCCCCTTTTTCAGGCCTGTGCGGCAAGCAAAACTGTTTGGAGTAGCTCAATCAGATTGTACACAACTGCTGCACTCCAGCTGAAGAGTGTGTGCCAGCAAGGTCACGCCCCAGACATTTGTACCCTCCAAGGGAGCCAACATCACGCTTTCTCCTTCCTTTCTCGGCTGCCCTCCACTGGCACTGTGGCATCGATCTGAACTCGCTCTGATCATATGGCATGCTGAGGGTCTAGGAACCGCAGCCGAACACCTACGACTACACAGCGGGTCTTGTGTTGTCTGAACCCTGCCTGACCTTAAACCTTAAAGTTCCCAACAGGAGGGCATTGTGGAGGTCTGGGCTGGCGGTATAAGTTGCGAGGGAACAAACCAGCTCCCTACATGTTGTGTTTAACAGCCTTTAACAGTTGTGGCATGTTGGCAGTATTGTGGAATGAGAACATACTAAACTTTTTTTTACATTTGTGAATGGAATTTAGCCAGTCAGCTAAATGGACTGTGAATTCACTAATTGCTTAAAAAGATGCATTTCGCCAAGCAGACTCTCAGGGATGAAGTCGAGTTTATCCCAGTGATCAACAAATCTGCTTAATTTCAGCTTTGTGTCACAACTGTAGAATTCCAAATTTGTGTGAATAGTTATTTGATCTAGTATGCTTCATTATACCCAAACATCTGGGTTAGCTGTTGTGGTGCGGCAATGTGACCAAGCACAGAGTTGGGAATAAGAGGCGGAGCCAAGGTGAAGTAATAAGTTTCACCTTCAGCTTGTGCATGGTTTATTCCTCCACCTTACCTTCCCTGACTCTGTATTTGATTGCAATTTTGCTTCATAACTGTTTACATAAAAATTTGTGTGACCAGTTTAGGGAAGGCTTGTTATTTAATCTAGTAGAATTGTACACTAGTGTGCAAATTAAGGCACACAAATGGGGCATTTGAGTGTGGATGAACTCACACAGAGCCCTGACCCCAACCCTATCCCACACCTTTGTAATAAATTAAAACTGAGATTGTGGGGCAGATAGTTTCATTTAACATCAGTGTCTGACCATATAGATGCTCTTCTGTATAAATGGGCAAAGATTTCCACGGACTTGTTCCAAAACCGGATGACATGTTGGCTTAGCATGTTCCCTTTTCAGAACTGGGGATGGAGGTTCATGTCCCAATCTAGTGGAGTGTCTGTGTGGGTTTCAGGTTCTCCGAGATCCTTCGACAGTCCAACAATATGGATTCAATGTAAATTGGGTGCAATAAATTGTACCCAGTGATGCATTAGCGCCCTGTTCTGGGTAGCTATGCCCAGCCCAAACTTTTAAAAGGATTATCGGAAGAAGATACTGGATGGATGGATGTTCCATAACCCTTTGAAAAGCCTTTAAGTGTTGCAGTACTTTTGCAGTACCTTGAATAGTGAGTCTGTCTATCAAAATTTACTAATTGCACTTAATGTTCATAAGCCTCTCAGAAGCAGAACCTCAGGAATGAAGTTGGGTTTATCCTCTGAATCAGTGATCAGCGTAGTGTTTTGAATAACAGCTAAATCAATAACACACACCGTTCTTATCCTTTGGTACTAACTGGTCCTCCAAAGGTTTGATCCTCATTTGATCCTCACAGACTGACGAACAGTGGGAAACCATCAAAGTGAACGTATTTTGAAAGTCTTCAAAGAATCAAAGTGCTGGATTCTTCTGACTTCTTTTGACTTTGAAGAACTTTGTGAACCTGTGTCCTTCCTGTTTGGGTTTCTCTTTTTATCGTACAGCTGATGACATCGGCGTTCATTCCATTAGCGCAGATGTTTACAGATGTCTGTGTTATCGCGTGCCTGTGTCTACACTCACAGGCTTAATTATTATACTTGTCCTTATTGTAGCTGGTGGTTTGAATGGTTATAAATCATTAGAGCCTTTTTCTTGGTTTTGCAGGTTTCTGCTTCCTGAACTCCAAGTGGTGTTTCTGTCGTGACTCAGTATTAAATAATCCCCCCTAGAAATGAAGAAATGTTTCATAAAGCCAGAACGGTTTTGTTTTTCAGTGCTGAATCCGTGTTATTATGATGATGGATGATATACAGTAATGACTGAATGTGTTTTGTTATTACAACGTGGCTTGAACTCTGTGGTACAGATACACAGTTTAAGTAAAAAAAGGCAACAATAAAAATTGTAAGAATAGTTTGGGAAAGGCCCTTTCCTGTGAACAACGCAGAATCCAGAAAGAACTTCATTAAAGCACCTGCTCTCAACCCTGATAAATACATTTGGGATGAACAAAAACAGAACATTATCGCTTGCAAGGTGTCAACTGTCAAGTTTTGTGGTGGAGTGATAATGATAGTGATAACGTGCTTCATTATAACCAAACATTAGGGTGAGCTGTTGTGATGCAGCTATGTGATCAAGAGCAGCATTGTGAATGAGAGACGAAGCCAAGCAAGCAGGTGAGGTAAAAGATTTCACCTGGAGCTTGTGTATGGGTTAATAGACCAACTTACCTGTTCCTTGACTCCGCTTCCTATTTACAAATCTGTGCTTGATTGCAGCTATGCATCACAGCTGTATACTTCCGAATTTGTGTGAATATTTGGGGGAGGTCTAGTATAATTATACACCAGTTCACAAATTAATATCCATAAATAGACAGTGAGGGGATCTGGGTGTGGATGAACTGAACTATCCCACACAGAGCCCTGACCTCAACCCCATCCCACACCTGAGATTTAACTAGATAAACTAGAGCTGAGATTGTGGGGAAGTTCTTTACATCAGTGTTTGACCTCAAACACAGTGTTCTGTATAAATGGGCAAAGATTGTCACAGACATTTTAGTGGTAAGCACGTTCGCCTCTTGGGAATCAGGTTTGAATTTGAATTTGATTTTCCATGTTCTCCCCGTGTCCGTGTGTGTTTCCTCCAGGTACTCCAGTTTCCTCCCACAGTCCGAAAACAC
Organism: Xyliphius kryptos; assembly: GCA_025769995.1. Taxonomy (NCBI): domain Eukaryota; kingdom Metazoa; phylum Chordata; class Actinopteri; order Siluriformes; family Aspredinidae; genus Xyliphius; species Xyliphius kryptos. The sequence continues at coordinate 10,067 of JAOUQT010331240.1, forward strand.
GGAATCAAGATAAATTAGCTTTTCTAAATTGCCCAAATGTACAGTGTGTGTTTGAGTAAGCGATTGTGTTCCCAGTGATGGCTTAGTGTCTTGTCCAGGGCCTGAAACAATCTCCCATGGATGGGCATGGGGAACCCCCCTATGACCTTTGTATAGCATTAATTCAAAGGTGATGGATGGATGATCCAAAACCTTGCAGAAAGTCTAGGTGTTGCAGTACTATTGGAGTACATTGTTCAGAAAGTGCCAGTGTTTATGTCTCTTCAGTCTGGTGACGCAACGTCTGATTCCTCATGTACGCACTTATTCAAGGAATCTAATCTCAGTTTATCAGAGTTTTGAGAAGTTGCACAGAGGCATGCCACACTGGAGAAGTTAAAAACTAAGTGAATTGTGCAAGAAAAAAAGTGCCTGAATGCGGTTCCATATCACTGAAGACGATGGGGAATTAGATTGCTTTCAGCGCCCTCAATCTCATCGCTCATATTCTTCCTGGCTCTTTCTCATTTGCGCTGCTCATCTACTTTACTTGTTTTCCTCCCCTTATGTGCCTGGAGTGATCGGGGTGGCTCAGGTGGGGTGTCCCACAGTGGCCCTGTGAACCTGCGAGCACCCCTAGATCTCCATTGGTAAATGAATATTGCATGAGATAATAATATGGTGGGAAATCGGCCATGTGGTGTTTCGGCATCATGTGGTCCTTTGTACATGGTCCTCAGAGAGAGCGGTCAGTGGACGGCAAGATTAATGGTGGCATGAGAGCGGGACGTATCGATTCAAAGCCCCAGGGTGTTGAGGTCGAGGCTGTACAGACTGTACCAGCAGCCCTTAATTCATTTACGATATACTGTATGTACACAGTATATGTACTATAAGGACAATAGGATGGAACCACCTACATCTTACAATGACAGGTGTTTTAATGTATATAGGTTTCCCCACATTAAATTCTTTCATCTAGATGTTGGGGTGTGTCTTTGACAATTTCGCCAATTTATGCAGAAGAGCATATGTTACACGAGAGAATCTGGTTTCCAATCTCTGTTTCTAGTTTATCCCAAAGATGTTGAATGGGGTTGATGTCAAAGCTCTGTCAAGCTCTTCTTCTGGCATCTGATTCCCTATCATATCGGCATTTAACACAAGACCCCACACAAGTTACATCGGGGTCATTTCCATTACCTACAGATCTGAAACCTGGCTAGTTTATCCCTATCATTGCCTTGAATAAATTACCTGATTCATAAATTCCTAAATATGCTAGTTCGTTCGATATCACCATCGAACGCAAAACCCTTTCAGTGTTACATCGGGGTCTTCCCGAATACCTTTAAGGCTGATACTTGGCACCGTGATTACATACCATGTCCTTGGAAGAACGGGTTCTCACTTACGACATCTTGGTTGTTTGTTCGTTTTTGCCATTGACTGCAACACCTCGGATGGTTTGAAGGTCTTCGCGAGTATCTACAAAGCAAAAACTTAGATTCGTCATTCCTTATGGTCACCTTGGAAAACATAGTGATAAATTTACATTACAAAGCAACCACGTGGTTGCTGTGATAACAACACATATATTCATTCCACATATTAATTTCAGATTTTTAATGACCACAAACCTCACTTTATAATTAGTTCATCTTCACTAATAAAAGGCAAAGCATTTAGCATTAGCAGTTGTTGGCTTTCTTACAGGTTCAAAGTGGCAGGAAAGAAACAACTTTCTATAGAGACCCATCAGTCCATTTTTGTGTTAAGGAAGGAGGGCTACTTAATGAAAGATATTCCTAAGAAACTGAAAATATCTTACCATGCTGTGAACTACTCCCTTCGAACAGTGACACAAACTGGCGCTAACAAGGAGAGAAAAAGGAGTGGGAGGACCTGATACACAACTGTGCAAGAAGATAAATATCTTAGAATGTGCAGTTTGTGAGAAAGATGCCCCACAGGCTGTCAACTGACAGCTGCTCTAAATGGAACCCATCAAACACCAGTGTCAGCACCAACGGTCAAGAGGCAACTTTAGGAAGCCCATCACAGTCTTTTCTTTTTATTGGCCAGTGTGAGGTATGGCTTTTTCTTGCACCACGAGTGGCAAAAGTTCACCCGAAAGCAGTGTGAAAGACTGGTGGAAAGCATGCCAAGATGCATGGCTGCTGTGATTAAAAATCATGTTTTTTCCACCAAATATTCTTTTTCTAAATGAATATGAACTTGTCTGAAAGCACTGCATCTTTTATATTATTTTTTTATTTCTCATTTCTTGCAAAAAATTACAAAATTTTTGCTTGAAATTTTGAAGACCTGTTGTCAGAAGTTTATAAAATAACAGAACAATGTTAATTTTACTCAAACATATACCTATAAAGAGTAAAATCGAAGAAGCTGATAATTTTGCTTTTTTTTTCTCTTAATTTTTATTTATAAAAATAAACAAAATGATAACAAAAATAACAAAATGATATGGGGGTTAAATAGAGGGACTATTAACCAGATAAGAGTGAGAGTGAAAATAGAAAAGCTCTAGATATGATTTACAAATGCATACATACAGTATTCTTATATACTGAAGAAATATTTCCAATCCAATGTTTATATGGCATATGGAACATGTACATAAATATACAACTTTTCTGTAGTGTTGTTAACGATTAAGAGAATTTTGTGTGCTGTCAGAACTGGAGTATAAATCGGAAAGTTTTAATGAACCTTCCTTTGTGCACCGGGGCTAGAACAGGAAACCGGCCTTCCACAAAGTGTTTACATAAACCCGTAAGCAATTTCTACAAGATTTAAGCATGCTGAAGCATTGAGATCCCCCTTTACTGGAAGTACATTTCCATGTCATCTCTCCTCCACCGAAATGTACAGTTGGCATGCAGTAAACAGCTGGCATACATCATGCTGCCAGACAGAGAAAAATGATTGATACTCCACAGAACACTTCCAGTTCTCCAGAGTCTAGTGAGGGCTGCTTTACACCTCCCTGTCCGACGCTTGGCATCGCGGTCAGCTGTGTTTGGCTTGGATGTAGATCCCCTGTTGTGAAGCTTCTGCTGCATGATTTTCGTCCTGATGTTATCACCAGAGGAGCTTTAAATCTCTGCAGCTATTGAGTCAGCAAGGCACCAGCAGCAATAAAGACGTTTGTCCCAATACTGTTTTTATATACTTTGTCTTCATTTTGTGTAAATGTGTAAATAATACTAGCTGTACCCGCCACGCGTTACTGTGGCTCATCTGGTTCAATTTAAAAGAAAGAAAAGAGAAAGTGCACGTTTTGATCTGTAAAAACGTAATAACAACATGAAAGTTAAAGGGCAGTTGTTTTTGAACTCTACCCGTGCG
>JAOUQT010331255.1:0-13415 GCA_025769995.1 Xyliphius kryptos
ATGTAGCCTATTTGTAAATAGTTCAATAAGTGAGTTACTAAAAGTATTAAATCTGCTAGTTTGTTGGCTTGGTTGTCCAGTAGTTAGCAACTGTAAATATTTTTATTTCCAGGTAGAGAAAACTAATACCTGAAAAGTTTTAGTAGTGGTGGAATTTGCTTGTTCTCCTAAAGTCTGAATCATTTACTGAGAGGTGTATGAGTGTGTGTTTTGGGAGGAATATTTTTACTTTCAATGCAGGTATGTATATATTTCAGTCTGTGTAATTAACTGAATGATAAAAAAATATAGACAGTGCAAAAGGTGAAAAGACATAAAAAAATTTTTACAGTAAAATATGTAATGTCATATATAGTATTTTTTATTACTAATGTGCTAATAGTTTCTAGACCAATTTATAAACTTTCAATGTATGTACTCATGAACTGATAATTGATTTTGAGGGACCCTAGATGCTCAGTGTTCTAATTAGAAAGGGGGGAAAATGAGAGAGATCATCAGGGAGCACAAGTAAGGTCATTAAATCGCAGAGCATTGGCATGTCTGAAATGGTGACTTACATACAAAGAACTCATCTTACTAGTGACCTTCAGGGATCAAAAATACTAAAAAAAAGATGGAAAGGAGGTGTTGAAACGGGGGAATATAGCACAGACTTGAAAAAAGAATTAAACCAAAGAGAAGGGGTGGAAATTTCTGAAGCAATAGTTTTTAAAAGACTAGAAAAAAGTTAAGCGTTCTCCAGTGAAGGGAATAAGCTACTGTCACCTACATACACACCCAATGTTTTACTCTCTGAGGTCTTATTTATGCAAGTTGTTATGAGATTTCTCTTTGCTGTTTTTCCACTTTCTCTACACTTGCTTACCAGCATGCTTTGTCTCTCTAGCTTAGAAAAAATCTGTGCTATTGGTGCCAGCAAAAGTTAATCCCTTTGAAAGCACCTTAACTAAGCTGGGAATTCAGCAGATGCTGAATAAAACAACAGAAAGAACCATGCACTTAACACTGCTTCACTTTGGCATTGGTGTCTCTGTCTTCTGACACTAGGTTTATTTAACAAGTTGTTAAAAACATTCTGTTGTTGTGTGATAACCGTGTGTCTCACGTGAACAGAGAAAAGAGCTGAGCTGCCTTCAACAGCTACACCTCTATAATCGCATTATTACTGTTCACCTGAGATTACATGGGTTTGACTTACTTATTTTCTGGTGTACATGAAAATGCAATTACACTCCGAACAGAAATATATACATAGATATGTTGGTCAAATAGGTTCTAAACGTAGATCAACATCATTTTTTTAAAATACATTTTTCAAAAATTAAACTTGGAAGTATCTTGGAAAACTTTTCCAAGGAATATATAAGGAATATAAGCAATAAGTTACTATTTACTATTTAAGTATTTGTAACTTTTTGTCAAAACATTTTATTACTACAAAATAACATGCAGACATGCAGGCTACATCCTCTGATGGATCATTACTATATTTATTATTTTTACTGACCTCGCTTTGTGCTCTATGTATCATTTTGTGTGACATGAGTTCATGCTGTATAAGTCTTCCTGTTGTAGTGCTTATATTTGAGGCGCAGCGTTAAGTGCAAAGATGGATATAAAATTATAGGCTAGGCTAAATATTTACTTAAAATGACTATAGCCTGTGATTATAAAATGGCCCCACTGATACTTACTATTGTTGCTAATCGCATGTTACAGTATGAAGCTATAAAACTGAAACATGTACCACCAGCAAGGTCTATAACACTATATCTAGGAGCTCATGTCCTTTAAGAGACTGTAAAGCCTATGTTTCAATGTGCCACCTGACTCCCTGCCCTCACTTTCAACCCTCTAACTCTCCAGTCTACTAGCCAAAACCAATTTTCCAACACACATGTAGACTCTTCCCCAAACAGGTTTTATATCTCAGCACCTCTTTAAAAAAGATATGTGAATATTTATTGTTTAGAGTACAGTTCCTAATCTTCGCTCATTGTATTAGTTCCTAATTTTTTTCTAATGTTTTTATTTTGCCATCCATTTTTTGTGTGCTCCAGTTCTCCATTTTAGCAGGTGGCTGGCTTTTGGGAATGATCAATTAATTAAGATTATATTAAGAGTATTTTATCAGCTGTTATAAAAGAAGACCTAGGCAAATATTCTGTCCCCAAACTTCATCCAGGTGCCATGAAGTTCAGACTTGTGCATGTTTGGACATCTTGGTCTGCAGGGCTGGGGTGCTGTCAGGCATTTAGCCTAAACCGACAGGTTAAAATTGGACCTCAACAAAGGTAGATTTGGACAGGTACAACCTTCAGATCAACAGACACTCAGTACTGGCAAAAAGTTATATATTGTGACGGCGCTGGGGTGCATGGATGGTGAGACCCCGCCCACCTGTTTGTAGAGAATCATGGGAACTGGACAGGCACCATGGTTCAACACTAATTACTGGTATAATTAGGGGTGTTGAAATATAAGAATTAAGTGGTTATGATTGTGTTTACAGGGGGGATGTTTTGGGGGAATTTTTCCCAGGAGTTGCATGTATGCACCTGTTACTCTGAAGGAGAAGTGTGTACACATTTGTGCCCTGGCGGCCAATAGGGCTCCAGGGCAGGTTCTAATTCGTTCACATTAAACGATTCGTGGTCAATATAAGAAAGAGTTTAACTTCCTGAATCGAATATCAGAATGTCAGCCTCTAACTCTTCGCCTCCGCTACAATATTCTTAAAGGACAGACAAGCTTGGACTCACCAACAGGACAAGAAGTTTCAGATTCAAGATAAACAACAGGGCTGCTGCCTGGACACACAAACAATTAGATAGACAAGCATAGTCTTAGAGCTGTCTGACCTAAATATACTTATAGATCGGACACATTATGAACACAGTATTAACAGTCAACGTCACAAACATACTCTTTGTTATTCCAGATTCAGTTCACACACACACACACACACACGAGAAAGCGAGAGAGAGAGAGAGGGACATTTTTTTTTATTTTTAACAACGCTTTATTTTAACAAATGCTAAATTTCAAAAGGTATCAAGAAGAGACCTTTAAAGAAACATTGAAGAATTAAACAATCACAGAAAGAGAGAGAACTGGCAAATCTAGTCAAAAAGCCTCTTAGAGATTATTATTATTGCCATGTCTTTGAGGCACAGGGAGGACATAATGCCACCATGCATTTCTGTTTACCCAACAGAAAAATGAACCAGGGAACTTCTTGCTGTGAGCAACCCATAAAGCCACCCAAAAGGAGCTAGTAGACATGAAGTTACTAAAAAGATTACTTAAAACAACTAAGTATTTTCAGTACCATCCATAATTATTGGCACCCCTAGTTAAAATGTATTAAAAGCCATGAAATAAATTAAATATTTATTGCAGAAGCATAATCTCACTCTGAATTTTTTTTAAAAAAAAAACAACCTTCAAGTCAAATGAACAGAAATTAAAAAATTCTGACTTAGAAATAATTATTTCCCATACAATGTTCCACAATTATTGGTACACCTAATAATTTCTTGAAAATGTATTTGAACCATTAAGTCATTTTTATATAAAGTTTATAGAGTGGATCAAAGCATTTATAAACATTTAATTAGTAATCCATCACTTGCGGTTTCCATTGGGTATTAATATGGCATTACACAGAGGCCTATGTCTCTCACTCATTCTTAAATGTGGGAAAGCCAAGAGAACACACTATTCAAATAGGGCAGATGTGTGATGACATTTGTATGTGACATGTGGTAATGAAATTTTAACTGGTACCATGAGCTTTGGTCAGATGAAACCAAGATAGAGCTCTTTTGCAACAAACTCTAAGAGGGTCTGGTGTAACACCAAGGATGAGTACGCAGAAAAACACCTCATGTCCACAGTGAAGTATGGGGAAGGATTGGTGACATTGTGATATTATAGTGCAGTGATACTGCAGTGTGGCTGGTTGTTCCTAAACTACTGACTTGCGTTATTATCTTATTTGTATGTTGTTTTGGATAAAATCATCTGCTAAATTTCTAAATGTACATGTAATGTAAATGCTGTGACCTGAGAACCTTGTGAGGTTACATGGGCTTATGAACTCTTTGAAATATCAGGATATTTTAAATCAGAATCTGGTTGCCTTTTCCGGTAAGCTGAAGATGGATCATTAATGGGACTTTCAGCAAGATAATTACCATAAACATGTGACTAAATCTACTGAAGCTCTTCTCAAGACCATCTTTGTCCCCAGACCTGAAACCAATCGAAAAAACTGGGGTGAACTAAAGAGGAGAGTGCATAGATCACTTTTTTTCTGTATTCTCCCATCTTGTGAAGAAATGTAAGAGAAGTTTATGTGCTGTTTTGTTGGCAAAAGAAGGTTGTACAAAGTCCTAGATCCAGGGATGACAATAAATGTGGCACACATGATTTCATGCAAAAAATTTGTTTCTCAATGCGTGATTTTTGTTTCGCATTGCTGTCCTATATTCATTCATTCATCAATTCATTCATTAATTCATTCATTTCTTCATTATCTTCTGCTTAATCCTTTACCAGGGTTGCGGGGGTTCTCATGCTCATTCGGGGGAGAACATTTTGGAGCACTGGGCAAATACACCCAGGACAGGGTGCAAATCTATCACTGGACACACACTCACTCACACACACACATACACACATGTACGCAGACACTAAGACTATATGGATCAATTTAAAGCAGTAAATTTACCTTGAATCCATGTTTATGGACTTTCAGAGGAAACCAGAGAACTCGGAAAAAAACGCACGCAGACACGAGAGAACATAAAAACTCAAAACCCAGATTGAAATTTAAACAATGAATTCCCAGCACAACATGCTAATCACTATGCCATTGTGCCACTTGTCCTATATTATTATTTAAAAAAAAAAAAGAATTTATTAGAAGCCAAAAAACACTTCTTAACCAGGGGTGGCAATAGTTATGGGGGGCGCTGTATGTAACTAATCATCATATGGACCTAACGGGGCAAATAGACAAAGACTGTAACAGGAATAAACTTAAACAATAACAGACATTAATGCTTAAATAGAGAATTTAGAGTCTTCAAACAAGGCACTGTAGACAAAACTCAGCTACCAAAATCAACCCAATGGAAGGCGATTAACTTGGTAATTAGCAAAACAGAGACCAATAAAATAAGGAATGTGAGGCAAAGCAAGATACTGTAAGGGTGTGTGTATTCTCACACACAATTTTTTGCATTTTTATATGGTTTAATTTGTCAAACGTGTTGAAAAGTTTTATGTCGTGATATTTTAAAAATGGAAATAAAAAAGGGTGTGCTTACTTTTTCTCATGACCGTAGATTTGTCTAAATCAAAACCTGAATTTTTTTACTTTATAAAGATAGATATTTAAAGAAAAGACAAAAATGTTTTATTTTGCCTGCCAGTTAACAAGCTCAAGAAAATAAGTTGTGGTTCAATATTATGTTATGTTCAACTATTTTGACAGTTTTGTGATGGTATTTATAAATAATTTTTAAAATTACAATATAAAACTTGTATCTAAAATAAATAGATTTTACATAATTGATTTTAATAAATAATTATTATTTAACAATCAATAAATTGACATAAGCTTTTCTCAACACAGTCCAAGTTTGTGAAAAGGACAGTGAGCTTAAGTGGAGTGTTATTGCAGTGTTCATTATGCTTGGATGGTGACCTTCAGGAGTGTACATGTCTATAATCATCCTTCACTTTCAATCTCGCTTGCTAAATGCTAACTGGATCTTTTCAGAGCAGCCACTGAAAAGCAAAATTGTGCTATTGAAGAACTTTATTAAAAATTGATTTACTCTTTTCAAGTAATGCAGGAGACAGAAGACTACAGAAACTTTCATGGGCATGAGACAATCTTAGCTCAAAAGTATTCATGCTCATGGACGCGCTCAGCGATAGAGACACTTTTAGAAGCCAGTGAATGGGAATACAGGGTCGAACCGTGGAAATGGTGGATTAGCGATGCTTTGGAGACACACATGCTTAGGTATAAATTCCAGCCGGCTTTAATCATGAATTAATGATGAAACAGCAGTGCAATAAAATGTGTTTCAGAATGAGCCTGAACCTTTCTTTTAAAACCAAAATAAAGGTCAGTATTTGGCACTTAAGCAGATAAAGTACCAAGGATTTCTATTTATTTGTTATACTAGTATCAAGTTTTTAAGGCATTATTTGGCAGATCATAATAACATTAGAAAATTACATTAAAATGCAGTTAACAATAAATGTTTAACTTTGTCAAGAAGTAGTTACAGTTACAATAATCCTCAGTGTGAATATGTCTAGAGTCGCTGAAACTTTCATTTGTATTTTTTGGCTTATTGCCCATCAAAATCACAAATGCATATTCTTTGCTTTTGTTTAATGCACATTTTCTTTGGCTTGTAAGTAATACGAATTTCGGTACTAGTTATTATGATAAATAAACAAAAGACTTTATGTTGCTGGGCATAATCTCAAAGCTTTTCATATAGGTAAGCATGAAGTGCTTGAATATAATGCAAGCAGCAGCAGGAAGCCACTGGAGTGAAGTGAACAGGCATAATGGACGGTTTGGTTGACTGAAGATTAGACACGCCTTAAGATTTTGGGTCATCTACATAGGATTTGTAGTCAAAGGTGGTAAGTGGTAAGGCTTAAGTTTGCAGTTACATATACTAAGATTAAAACTAGCTCTTTGATTTCTTTAACTTTTACCAGATTTTTTTTTTTTTTTTATAAATGAATTGTGGATAAAATGCATCATTAAAAAGCCAGGGTTTGTGTTATGCTGTGATATATTATCTAATATTGAAAGTTTATTAAAAGTAATTGTGTATTGCTGTCTGTTAAGCTATTCAAATGCTACAGAATAAAACTGCTTCAACCATGGATTTTACCTCAAGAGTTTCTTACATGCAAATTTCATGTTTGGGTTTTGTGTTAACTAATACCCATATTCGCAAAAGCTAGAACACTTTCCCAAATAAAAACTGTAATTTGTAGGTTCAATTGAATCTTTATGTAAAAGATAGGCAAGGAAATGACAAGGAAAGGTTTTCTGTGTTTTTAGTTATTCAGGTATTTCAAAGTGGTAAATGAAAATCTGCATTTGAAGAAGTTGGGACATGTAACTTGTATGAATACATATTTTATATGTATAAAACAGCGATTGTGCAGGATTATGCCTCATGACTGCCTAATACTATTTCTCCCAAGCAATTTAGGAGAAACATCAGTAACAAAGTTGACCTCTAATTATTTCATAAGTTTGAATCACAGATAAGTCTAAAGAGGCCCCAAATCAGCAACTGATCAAAAAAATTCTGAGAAATCATTAAACAAACTTAGGTAATGGCTTCAGACTAGATTATGTCTAAATGCAGATAAATATAGTTTAAGGTCAACATCCATATTATTTTATTGACAACACATTTTTTTGTATATTAGTTATGCCAATGACTGTGGGTCTACAAATAAACTGTTTTTGTTCATTTATATACTTTGGGTATATATACAAATTTGACCAATAGATCCTTTTGATTAATGAGATGACAATATCACCCTCATCAATGTGTCTTCCGAAGGTCACACATTTAGACACCAACATTATTTACTTTCTGTTATGCACATATTAGAATCACCAGGTCACAAAGATAAGATCAGCTAAGTCACAAGATGACTACAAAGCATATATCAGACCCACTATGAGTGTGTATGTGTGTGCCCGTGTGCATGTGTGTTTTAGTGTCAGAGTACTGCCAAAGAGTATCAGACAGATATTTTTCTGGTACTTGCACTGTTATACATTGTGATTTCTGTTTAATTGGATGAATTTAGTACAGGTTTTATTGCACTTGATGAGCATCACTACTTTAGAGCCAAACATAATGGACCTAAACTCATCTTACCGAACATGAGGTGTCCGAGGTGTCTGAGTGTTGCTTATCATCTAAATTAAAGGGTGAAAATAAACAATGAGACTCGCTGTTGAACAGAGAGGAAGCAAGTGCACAGTGAATCACAGTAGCTGTAACACAGCCAGAGGCTATTTTACATGTGCCTATGCAGCTCCCGCCAGTGGTGTGCACAGAGCTGTTGGGGTTAACAAGCTAAAAGAGAACAGACCACAGGCAGTTAACTATCCCATCCCATCATCATGGAAGCAAAAGTCTGCCTCACATGTACAGCTGAACTACCGTCAGGCTCTATGAAGCAGTGTGATTTATGTTGCTTTTAATTAATTAATTAATTAATTAATTAAATAATTTGATAAAATGAAATACAAATTAAAATTGTAAAGTATGGCATAGCTAACCACTACGCCTCCGTGCCACCCAGCTGTGTTTGTAGTCAGGGTTCATTGATAGTCAAGACTTTTGTCAGTGGCCTGAAAAAACATTTAAAAAACGTTTACTCAAATACTTAAAAAAATCTATGCTATAACAGTTGTAAACAAAAACATTTTACTCACATATAATACAACCTAGTCAGTTTGAATACACACTTCACATTCTATACAAATTAATGCATTTATAATTACCATTTAGATTTCTTTGATTGACCCATTTAATGATTTTTTTTACAGATCTATAAAACTTTTTGTTTTAAACATTGTGTTTTAAAACAATTTCTTACAATTTGTAAATTATTACCTGCTAATACATCAATATTTCATCTTGCAGGCCTACAAATACTGACAAGTAATGTTTCTAAGTACTCCAATTTAGCCACAAGACAGTGACCTACTTCGGGACAATTGTAACATTCTGAATGCTAAGAAGAATTTAAGTGAATGCCACCTCGTTCATTCACCCCCCACCCCACACATCTGCAGTTTTTGTAACAATGATTATTAGTGGTGATTTTGATTTTCTTACGGGTAGTTCTCTTTCGTAAAGCAGTTTTGAATCTAACAGAAAAATGTCCAGCTGAGCTAACTAGTCTTTGTGTGTGAACCCAAAGAGTCCCACCACATGTAAGACCTGAAACAATTAGGCAGGAAACTACTTATTATACACAGTATGAGAGCAGCACTCACCAGGAAGTAGCCACTCAGCAGCTCCCCAAGCGTTCTCTCTCTCTCTGTCTAAGGTGTAACTAGTAAAGTTTAAGTGTATGAAATTTGCAAAATATCTAGCAGAATATTTTTGCTATGACTAATTATTGTATAAACAAGTACTACAACTCAGAGGCTTATCAAAAATAAACCACGTATTGAAAAAAATTCTAATTCACAATTGATTTGTTTATTAGAATATAAAATATTTAAACTTGATTTGAAAAATGTATGAGCTAATTATAAGCTAATCAAATAATAACAAGGACTTTATTTCCAAACTTACTAGTAATAAGGTCATCAAAGTTCCAGTAAATACAATTAGGCAGATCAGACATAAGTTTTACCAACTGTGCTGAAATGGGGAACCCTCTCCAACACAGCTGTAAACAGGACCCACAAAGGATGAGCTTCAACCACCAGGAGGATGGGAGATGGAATAACTGTGGAATAAATGTCCTGGCTTTATACTGTGTATCCTTCACTGCCCACAATGCAGGGCAGTAGGACACAATATGCACCTCTGAACGGCAAAGCAGGTTACATTAGCTTGCCAAGGGTGAAATCAGTGATGTCTTCTATGGTATGCCTTTTCTGATATCCACAGGCGTGCTGCCAAATGTGTGTATTTGTACAGCACAAGTTTTAATAACAATGATATGATATAAACTTAAATTTTTTCAGGTCTTGATCATCGACTGATCTCAGTTGCCTCTTTCAAGTAAGTTCAAGTAATTTATTTATAGAGCGCTTTTTACAACAGTGTGTTGTCACGAAGCAGCTTTACAGTGCTATGAGCCTAAACCAACCAAGAGCTAGCCAAAGTGACGGTGGCAAGAAAAAGACTGAGTTACTCTTATGTTGTGTTTTTTTTTAGGAATAAACCTTGAGAGGACCAACTCTTACTGGGGGACGCCAGGTAGCAGAAACAGTGTAGGACAGCCATGTACATGTTTAGTGTTTAGATACCAGGTGTGTGTATTTAACTATTGAAAAATTAATTAAGTAAATAAGCCTATTGAATCCATCCTCCAGGATTGCAACGCTATCAGTCCCACAGAAGTCTAAGCTCCATCCCATAATCGTCATAGATGCAGTGCTTGGGCAGTGCCTTTGACAAAGAGCTGGCAACACTTCAAGACGACACCTTAAAAAAGACAAGAAAAGCAGTTATAGCTAACAGCAACAGTAATAATGTAACAGTTAACACAGTGCACCATGTGACGCCGGCATAACTAACTAAAGCATCATAAATAAAAGGGGTAGATACTGCAGACTGTACCTATTTAAGAGGGCTCCCTGGAATAGCATCATTTCAGCACTACACCCTCTACTAATGAGCAGTGTAAATAGAGGAAATTCCAGCACAGACTGTCCCAGATCACCAACCCAACACAGCCAAACCTGAGATCTACACCTTTATCTACAGGAAAGTAATTAAACACAAAAGTAAATTGATGTGTTTTTAATCTACTTTTAAAGTTTGATAGTGATTCAGAATCACAAACCGTACTTGGAAGGCCGTTTCCAAAGTTGAGGAGCCTTGTGGGAGAACACGCTTCTACCAGCAGTAATTTTATTAATTCTAGGAACTAAAAGTAAACCAGCACGTTGAGGGGAGCTCACGTGTTTGCTTGTATAATTGAATAAGTTTACTCAGATATGGTGGAGCATAATAATGTAGAATTTTGTTGAGATTTTGTAATTAATGTGAAACTTAACTGGTAACCAGTGTAAGTTTAATACCACAGTGCTGATATGATCAGACATTCTGGTACTAGTGAAAACTCAAGCTGCAGCATTTTGAAGTTTTAGTTTATGTAATAATTTAATAGAACATCCTGTCAGATGTTAATTACAATAATCTAATAAACTACTATAAATTAGTTTCTGTTCATCTTCACCTTTCCTTTAAATTACATTAAAAAATGTAAAATTTTAGCAACATTGCTAATGTGCTTAGTGAAGGAGAGATAAACACCTAGCGTTATCCTGGTTTATTACAGATAAACTGGGTCTGATTAAAGAGTCTTTGGGGTTTAACACAGTAGTAGAAGGTTTGTTTGTTTTGTGCCCGGGTCCAACTATAAGTACCTCAGTTTTATCAGAATTTAAGAGTAGGAATTTCTTTGAAAACCACAGTTTAATAACTTTAATACAGTCCTTGAGCTTACTGAACATCATTGGGTTTAGCGGAAATATACAACTGTGTATCATCTGAGTGGAAAATTCCATGCTTACATATAATTGAGCCCAATGGGAGCATGTATAGGACAAAAGTTGTGGTCCTAGAATTGACCTTAAAAATCACAGTTTACTTTTGCAATGTCAGAATATTGATTATTAACACAGATAGGATTTTAACCATCGGAGTACAGATCCTGTAATGCTCAGTGTGTTTTCTAAGTGCAAATAAGGATTGTTCTGACATCACCAAGTAGGCCTTGTTATTTCAGAGGGGTATGTACTACAGTAGGACCACTGCTATTTTACTCATACATACTATTGTTGGAATTATTACTGACCAATAATTAAATAAGAGCCGTTGTTCTAAGGCCTTAAAATGGTTTTGTCTTTTTTAATTATATTTGATAGCTATACTCTATAAAACTGAGCCAATTGAGTTAAGATTTTTTTTTACCTCTTTGATGACTTACCAATTAAAGGGTGGAGGAAACGTACATTTTTGTGTTGTTGTATGAGTTTGCTCTAATTTACCCCCTGCTTCTCTTTCTTTTATCTTTCTTACAAGTGTTACCTCAGACACTGTTTTACAAAACCCAAATCATTGTCTTATCTCATTATCTTCCACTTACTTCTCTACGAAGGTCGCATGGGGTTCCCCATCCACATCCAGAGGAGATGGGCAGATACACCCAGGAGATAAAAGACAATATTTTCCCCTGTCAATAATACATTTTATCAAAGTGAAATACACAACACATGGTAAAAATAATGGAATCAGAAGAATAAAAAACTGGATTTTTACACAGAAAAGCCAAACAAAAAACACATTTAACAACTAAACAGAAAATGACAAGGCAGCAGTGGGGAAATCTAAAGCAATCAAAGACTGTGAGTGACTGGATTAAATGATCTTCAATAATGAATGTATTTCTATGGGCAAGTTGATGATGCTGGTACTTTTGTTTTCCAGTGAAATTTGAATATGACTGTTATGGGCTCCAGCATGCTGAAAAACATATGTGAGCATGCTGGACCAACCACATAAGACAGAATCCCAAAAGACAGATAAATGTTTATTTAATTTAAGAAAAAAGCAGTATAAATAATCTCAGGGCACCTTAGATGTACATGTGACCACAACAAACACAACCATACATTTGGTGGCATTCTTCTCCTGCTATTTGCGCAACGCTGTTTACATTAAAAAAAAAAAAATGTAATAAGAATCAATAGACAAAGGGGGTGCATACTGACTTGGACACATACTGATGAGACACTAAGGGGGGCCACGGATAACACAAGCCACATATATATTGCACTGCCTGTTGGGAATGTTGTTGCAATAGAAGACTAGAATCATTGGTCTGTGTTCTGGCTGGCACATGTCGCAGCTTACTGCTTACTCATGCGCCTAATGCTGCCTACAGCCAGTCAGGATTGAAGGACACTGCATGCTTGCCCAGTCCCCAGATGCAATAAAGAATAAAAAGCAAACAAAAAGCACTGTGAGTGGTAACATATTTAAAGGAGAACTGTAAAGTACTGCTATCATATAAACTGAAGCTCTGCTGTCTTATTAAACAGAGCTATTATGCTTCTCTGTGCCATGCACACCACCGAATGCAAACTGCATGACTAAATGTAATAAATCTCTAGCCTCATTACAGATTGCCTGAAAAAAAAAACGTAAATTTGCAGTCATTGATGATGTGGGACCTTTCAGGAAAGGGATGAGGAGATGGCAGTCGTTACATTCATTCTCCCACTTCCTGAGTACATACAAGGAAGAAATTTGGCATCGTGATTTCCTGACATGTCCTTGGAAGTTACTTTTCACTTTTCTTTATTTGATGGTTCGTTTGATATCACAATTGAACACAAGACCCCTCCAGTGTCATATTAGGGAATCCCGATTGCCTACAAACCTGGGGTGCGTTTCCCGAAAACGACTGATCTTAGTGATTTATGAACAACATTAAGAACGACGTAACTTTAAGAACCTTAATTTTACGAGTGTTTCCCAAAGGCCTTCTTAGTCTCCAAACTTACGAACAAGTTTTAAGTAGCTCTTTGTTGACTCCGCCCCCCACGTCAGCGCTAAATAGGCACTGCCTTTTCGAAAACTGAATGA
>JAOUQT010331263.1:0-13415 GCA_025769995.1 Xyliphius kryptos
TGTTGTCTGTTCCATTCGCACAACAGCAAGTGAAACTGATACACAATCAGTGTTGGACACTAACTGGACACAAGTGTGCTTGATGTGGAGTTAAACCCGCTCTGCGGTCTCGTTCTGCAGGTTTAATGGTGTTGAAATGTCCAGATCCTGATTTATTACACTGTGTGGACAAAAGTATTAGGACACCATTCTGTAAATCAGTGACTTAGCTGGACTACTGTATGCTCGCAGCTTGGTAGGAACAGTTTGGGGAAGGCCCTTATCTGTTCCAGCATCCGTCTGTTTTTGCCAGTGTGTCGGTGTCCATATACTTTTGTTCATAAAGATAAATAGATCGGACCCCTTATGCCGATTCGAGCCGATATCTGTTCTTCAAGCTAACGTTATTTTCGATACTTTAAAATTCCCCACGATACGATCGATCAAATTAAATATGATCCGATACATTTTTTTTAACATCTATTAAGTTTCAAATAAATCAACAAGAAAATCATTTTCCTTTTATTGAGATACAGAATCAGTAATCTATACACACAATGTATATATATGTATATATATATATATATATATATGACTATAGCAGGTGTGATCAGCGCTCTGTAAATAAAACAGTTACTCCATAAAAAGTTGAACAAAGTGCAATCAGATCAGTTGTAATCAGTCTAATGCTAATCACTATTAAATAAAGACAACAAAACCAACACTGACCCCTACAGGCAAACATGTTTAATCTAGGAAATGTGTGTATTTCTATTGATTAAAGAGTATATTACATATTGAATATATTATAAATATATACTTGAACTATTACTATGAATACTATGAATGGAGTATGAATTGTTCGTACATGTCTGCAGCGGTGTTCCGATTCTGGTCCAGTAGCACCACTTACTTTTTACAGAGTACTGCGTACCTGCGTTTTTAAAAGATGGGGGTTTATGTAAACATCATCTGTGTTTGAAAAAGTGGGAATCTTTTTATAAGAAAATTACATCCTGTATTAGTTCAATACGTGACACAACATTTATTCATACATTCATTATCTTTCGCTTAATCCTCTGCAGGGGGGAGAATTCTGGGGAGAATGTCTCATGCGCTGCACAGATACATACAGGACAAGGAGTAAAACCTATACACACAGCCACACAAACACACAATTCAAGGTTCAATTTAGCGCAGTCAATTTACCTTGAATTCTGGTTTTTGGACTGTGGGAGGAAACCGGAGAACACAGAGGAAACCCACACGGACACTGGGACACCATGAAAACTCCACCTAGCTCGGGATTCAAACTGGGAATCCCCAGCACTGAGAGGCGAACTTGCTAACCACTAAGCCACCGTCCTGGGATGAAAAATGCCGGGAAAAAATGGCAGATTATATAAACACTTTAATCAATACTCTTGCGGGCATGTCGATGCATTGAATGGCCGGCTGTATAATCGATTAAAATCGATTAATATTTACACTCCTACTGATTTCCATCGTAAGCATCACAGAAGTGTTTTAAAGCAAAGCCACGCCGGTCACAGGGACAATCACCAGGACACTGTATGGAACATGTTGCTTCCTCACTGCTGAGATTTAAATGATCTGACATATGGATCGTTAGTATTCAGTGTAATACGTATAAGAAAACCTTCTGTGCTGTTTCACTTTTTACTTTTGTGCTTTAAACCAACGCAGCCGGGAAGGTCAGCTCCGTCTAAACCCATTCGAACCAAGGTACAGTAGCGTACAGTAAGGTACAGCGCAGTGGGCGCTTCTCGAGTGTCCTGTTCTCCTTCCTCATTGCCTTTCTTTCTGTGTTGCTCTCAGTGTGTTCTTCCTTCCTTGGCATCCTGTGAATTTTTAATGGCAGCCCTGTCTTTGGTTACCCTGCATTATTGCTGCCACTTTGGTTCTCCGTTTTGACCTTTAGCATGATGTTTGCGCATGGTTTATTTATCTGCTGCTCGTTACAAAGAAAGATATTTCTTCCCTCAAGCAGCTTCACAGAAGCCTCACCGGCGCTCCCATTAAACAAGCAGAGCAACAATTAATCATAAATGCTACTGGGCTGGATCTCGTTCCGGGAACCACACGTTCTCATGCTCATTAAGTCGCGAGTCACTTTTATAGAATAAACACCAAACAAAGGAGGTATGTTCAAAAATGCATTTAAACATGCATATGTGTGCATGTGTGAATTTAAGAGCAATTACTTTAGGAAACGGAGAAACTTTTCTTCAATGAACCAAAATCCACATCATCACAAATTTAAAGACAATGGTAACCGGTAAACGAATGGTGGTTACCATATCAACAAGAATGCTGCGCTGTTTAATGCATACCTCTCTTTGTCTCTATTTTTATCCAAAATACATTTTTACGATAAGATTAGTACTAAAGCAAATTAATTAATTCATTCATTTATTATCTTATGTTTAATTCTCTATGAGGGTCATGGGGGACTTCCCCATGTCCTTCCAGGGGATAATGTTTTGGGTGCTGGGCAGATACACCCAGGACGGGGAATCAGTCGCTGTGAGCATTAATTACATTTTGGGGTTTTTTCCGTTAATGTACTGTGCAACCTCTGTTTTTATTGCTAATCCGTCCGCAAACAATCAGTAAAATCTGGAAAACTGAGACTCCTATTTCCATTTAAATTAATCTAAATCCAGCTCATTCGTTATAGAGGCTCCACAATACCCAAAACACATTTTATAGAGAATAAATGTTGACTTTAATACTGAAAACAGTAGAGTATTTTTTATTCGTTCATTCATTATCTTCCGCTTATTCCTTTATGAGGGTCGCAAGGGGGAAGGAAGGGGGGGTGGTTCCCCATGCCCATCCAGGGGAGAACGTCTCGGGCGCTGGGCAGATACACCCAGGACAGGGTGCCAGTCTATCGCTGGGTGTATTATATATTCTTTTATTAAAAATGAATATAAAAGTCTAATGTAAATAAACATTAAAAAGAACAGCGTTCACATTTCTCACCATCTTAACTGTTTTTGATCCAAATTAATGATAACTTTTCGACATCTTCAGTCTCTGTTTTGTAAAAACATAACACCTTTGTCTACATCAGCTTTTTTTAGCTGTTCTTTTTTCACCATGATGGAACATTTTGTGGATTTCAGCAATCTTGGTATTTTTAAATGATGTTCTCCTTCAACTCAATCGTATTTCTGCGTTTACTCTTTTTCTTTGACGGACTGCAGGATCTGAAACATTTTGGTCTCATGATGGGAGGCTAAAGATAAAGCGTTAACATCACATTCACTTCTCAAGAAAAACTAAACAGGGACAATGAAATATGTCACATAATCACACCGTAAACCTAAAGCAATCGGCAAAAACAGAGACGTGGACAAACACAGAATCCGGTGATATCCGAAGTCAAGGAGGATCCACTGCATTTATTATTTATGAGCTGTGCGCGACCCACCATTTGAAAAACCCTGGATTAGATGATTGTTTAGGATTGCGGGTGTTCATGCGTAGTGACAGCTGGTGAAGCAGGTTAAAATGGGATGGAGTATTGTGGTGTCACCCAGGGGCAAAGTACCTGAGTCTCCTCTGCAGCGTTGTTATAGGAGAAGCCGTGGGACGGAAGAACAGAGCCAAAATGATGTCATGTGCAGAGAGGAGCAAAGAGCCGAGCATTCTTGTGTGGTTTAAACACTGCTGCTGTGTCTCAAAGCTGTGACCACGTTCATCGTAAGATTAGTTAAGATCTAAAAAGTTTCAAACCTGGTTTCATGCCCCACACTTCAGCAATTTCATAACACTATACAGACAGAAGTATTGGGACACACCTCTTGATCACTTTAGGACTGTAGAAGAAGTTTGCAGTCCTGTTGCCCCAGGTGGTCATGTATCCAGTTTTGTGGCAACAGTTTGTGGAAGGCCCTTTTCTGTTCTAGCATGACTGTACCCTGGTGCACACAGCGAGTGGTTGAGTAAATTTGGTCGGCAAAAACCTGACTGGCCCACACTGAGGTTTAACCTCAACCCAACAAACACCTTCCACCCAACATCGGTGTCTGACCTTACCAATGTTCCTCTGGATCAAACGGCAAATATTACCACAGACACAATAAAATCTTGTAGAAAGTGTATGATTGTAATGCTGCAGAGGGTTTAAAGCTCGCCTTTTTGTGAGAACCGGGTTTGCCTCGATAAATTAGGTCACATCAGCGCCCCTTAACGGTTGATGGTGACTGTTTAATTTGAATTATTCATATCACCTGTGTTTGTTAGTTAATTTTAATTGCTTTGGATATAATCGGCTCAATCACATGCCGTGGACAAGTCCCATTTCCCCTGGTAATTGAGTGAAAGTGAAGTGACGTTAACACTTTACCTTTAGCGCCATCATGGGACCAAAAACATTTGCTGATTGAGCAGCCCATCAAAGAAAAATATTTGATTTGAACGAATGGGTGCCTACGTATTGGGAACGAAAACAGAGGTTCCGGTGTATATTAAAAAAAAAAAAAGAATCAATGCTTATCTAATTTTTTACTCATCTTTTATCTTGAAAAAAAAAAAAGAGACAGAGAGATATGGGTCAGACAGTGCGGCGTACTTGTTACCATGATGACCACCATCCGGTTACCTTTTTTTTAAACTTGGGATAATATTACGGGGCAAAATGCCGAAACGCAAATCTAAGTATTTAAATGTGACTTTTGGTTCATTGAGGAAAAGTTTTTCAGTTTCGTAAATGAATTGCTCTTATAGGCTATTTAAAAAAATAGTTTTGGATTCTATCAAAGTGGGTCGCAACTTAATGACCATGACAACATGTGGGTCCCGGGCCGAAACCCATTGAGGACCCCTGCAACAACCTACACTACTGTTACTCTACATTACATTGTTAACAATGTGACATTCATAAACATATTTTTTGGCCGAATTATTACAGTAAACAACATGATAGTATACAATAGCTGACTTTAAGGCTGTTGATGCAATCTTAGCATACACATACTGTACATACAGTGGAGAAAATAAGTATTTGAACCCCCCCCCACACTGATTTTGGAGGAAGTACAACAATGATGTCAATTAACCTAGGCCAGGACTCCATGCAAAATATTACCTCTTAGTCTTATTGATCATGAGTAAGGTTGAAAATCAGCCTACAACTACATGGGAGAAGCTGGTTAATGATCTTAAGGCAGCTGGGACCACAGTCTCCAAAAAAACATTGGTAATACACTAAGACGTAATGGTCTAACTTCCTGCAGTGTACGCAAGGTTCCTCTGCTCAAGAAGGCTCACGTCCAGGCTCGCCACAAGTTTGCCAATGAACATATTGATGACTCTGAGAGAGACTGGGAGAAGGTGCTTTGGTCAGATGAGACCGAAATAGAGCTCTTTGGCCCCAACTCGACTTGTTTGGAGGAAGAAAAATACATAATATGATCCTAAGAACATCATACCCAACCGTCAAAGCATGGTGGTGGCAGTATAACGTTTAGTAACCTTAAGGATTTGGAGATGACCTGCAATGAGTGGTGTGCAAAAATTTCAAAGGCCCACAAATTACAAGGCCAACAAGAATTTTGCCACCAAGTAATAAATGATGTTTTAATAGGGGGTCAAATACTTACTTCCTTCGATGAAATTCAAATACAGTTTTATTTCTCATTTCATGTCATTTTCTCGCTTTTCTTTTGATGTGTTAATGTTAAAATAAAGCTGTCATGAAGTTATGAGATGTTACTTCAAATACTGGAAGTTCCTTGATGTTCCTCCAAGTAATGCATTTACAAATGTATTTGGGAGATTAAGGTTTTTTTCTGTCTGTATGAAGTTGCTAATCCATAAAACAACACTCTGAAGTGCAGTCACTGACTCTTCAGCTTGACTTGTAAGATGCATGAGAACACATGTAAATGCCAGCTACCAAAACCACAGACTGCTTTTAGCTCAGAGAGGCTTTGGTATTTATGTTAACAGGAAAGAGGCTGTTTCCTCAAATGTTCAACCTGTTCCTATTATATGATTCTTGTTTTAAGGTTGTTGTTTTTTTGCAGAGTGAAACATGCAGAGCTGTGCAATATAATGAAACATCACTGTATTAGAGACATTAACATTATATAAAATCATAACGAGATCTATATTGCGTACTGTACTTACACACAGAGGAGTGTGGTCTCCACATTTCCCCCATCCGTGCGGTTCTACACACATTGAGTGAATTGAGCATCTGGGGTTAGGTGCCTTGCCCAAGGGCACTTCAGCCATAGTATTTGATAAGATGGCGAATTAAACCGGGGAACTTCAGGTTGCTAGACTGGTTCCTTAACCACAAGCCTATGATTGTCCTGTATTGATACCTGTAAACATCAAAGCTCTCGCTGACACATCTCTAATTCCCGAGTAAACTTTGTGAGTCCTTACCATGTCTTTGGAAAAACACAGACCTGTGTCCCCGAAAATAATCTGAATCTCTTTAATTCGCCAGGTATGTTACATATATAAGGACTCTGAGTGGTAAGACCAACATAAACAATGAGGCACATAGACTGTTTACGTGTATTACACTGTGTCTTATATTATTTTTTTGCTCCCAAGGATCCGCTACGTCGTATTTTCCCATGACGAAAAATTCACATTTATTGCTAAACACAAATGTATCATTTATTATATACTGTACAGTAGCAGTTGTATAGTAGTGGGGATAGTATTGCAGCTTCTGGCCACTAGGGGGATCTCACAACAGCACACAGCAGGGACAGTGTACGGTATTGCAGCAGGGACGACTCTGTGCAGCTCTACATCTGGTGGTAGGAGATGAAAAGGATGGTGTCAGGCGACGGGCCTCTTGATTCCTTGCCTGCACGTTAACTAGTGATGGCAGCGGAATCACAGCCGCATGTCCTGGCATTGTGTTCAGTGGGCATGCTTTCAAATAAAAACTTTGCGGGGGAGGCCTTATATTAAATAATTAATTAATAGAGGTCTTATTTTTGGGCAAACACTGTGCGTTCAGTGGTTCGGTCAAAGATTCTGCCCTCTACAGTTGTTTGATTATTTCAATTAGTCATTTTGTCATGTCTGGATTCTGAATAATTCTACATATTAATGTGTAAAAGTTTAAAAAGACTGATTAAATAATGTCATAAAGCACAACAGGCGTTTAGAATGGGTGGTTGATAAACGAACGTCTGCTTTTATGCTCTACAATTTCATTTCAGTGTGCTGATTTTAATCAGTGTGTGTGTGTGTGTGTGTGTGGTCATCAGCTGAGGTCTGTGGCTGTCTGTGTGCGTTTTTAGACTCCTTCTGCATTTTAACCATTTTCTATTTCAGATCTGTGCAGACGAGTACTGAATAATCTTTCCACAATGAACCGATTCTCAGAATCAGCTAAGGAACCTGAGTATTTAGAGTCTCTTCCTCATAATCAAAAAATAGGCATAAAATAAAGAGACCATTTGTAACTCTGCGAGTTCAGACACTGTCTACACTCCCTTTCAAAAATCTTTGTTTCTCACATATATAACATATTTCTAAACAAGTATGATCAAAGGTATTCCTAAGTTCTATATAAAGCTCTTTCTTCATCTGTCTCTTCAATCCAGAAAACCGTGCGCCTGGTGGTCAACTACCACCGTGGGCAGAAAGCAGTGGTTCGTGTGAGTCCTGTCCTGTCCCTCCAAAGCCTCGTGCCCGTCATATGCCAGAAGTGCGACTTCGATCCTGCGAGGGTGCTGCTGCTCCGGGACGCTGTGAGCCAGCACGAGCTGGACCTGCACAAGTCGCTCGCTGAACTGAACATCCGAGAGCTCTATGTGCTCGACCAGACACTGGGTAAAAAAAACAAACCACTCTCATGGGATTAAATAAAAAAAGACTTTTGGATTATATCGGTTTATGGGAATCTCCAAAGTCTTTCCACTAAGTGACGTATATCTTGTTGAGACTTAAACAGATCAAACACAACCACAGACTAAATGCTGGTAGAGCTGCACTAACTAAACAGTCTGCACAATGCCGGCACCAAATGGCTTAACCCGTTAAGTTTAGCACTTTAAAGAGCAAAAAATGACTGAATGCTCCTGTAGTAGCTGCATTGTAACACCACAGGGGGTGGAATTTCCAAAAGAAATGTAAATTTGGGTGGAGGGGGGCAGAATTCCTACTTTAAATGAAGAAATGTAGATTTTTTGTGGCGGTGGAAAGGGTTCATTTGTTTCTTTTAAAAATGTTTTAATTATTATGTTGTTTTTTTTTTATTATGTTTGTAGCTTTATTTTAGCACCACAGGGGGGCAGAATTTAATTTTATATTTATTTTATATATTTTTTTTAGCTGAATGCTTCCATAGTAGCATCATTGTAGCACCACAGGGGGCAGAATTTCCGTGATAAATGTAGAAATGTAGATTTTCTTGGGAGGTGGATAGGGTTAGTTTGTTTTCGTATAAATACTTTCTAATTATTAGGTATTTTTTGAGTATTGAAGACCTGGGTTGAAGGTCCCGGATCTGTCCCGTTTGCTTTGCTTCGTGTGCAGATCCACTAAATGTCCCTCTTCTGTTTCCAGTTCTGAAGCCTAAAACTGTTTCAGCTCCCGTCCTTAATTTCTCAGGTACTCGCTCCTGCTGCTGCTGCTGTGGCTAGACTGCTGCTAATGTTTTTTGTGTGTTGTTATTAATCTGTAGCCATTAAGATGATGTGCTGATGCCATGTGGTGGTGGCGCTGATAGATTTGTGAATGAGAGGTGGAGCCAGAAAAGCAGGAGTGCAAATCCGAGAATTCATGGCGATTCGATCCGATATCGATTCCTCAAGCCAACGATTCGATTATTTTCGATACTTAAAAACTACTACGATACGATTAAAATGTGCTCCAATACTATGTTTTTAACAATAAATATTAAGATTCAAACAAATCAACAAGAAAATCATTTACCTTTTATTAGGAATATAAACTACTGACTTGTGTTGGTATCTCATTTGTAAGTCGCTTTGAATAAAAGCGTCTGCTAAATGACTAAATGTAAATGATGGAAGACAGAAAGTAAATTAGAAAGGAAGTTGGAGGACAGTAATGAGGTAGCACCACCTGCAGCTTTGGATGAGGTATTATGTATGTGTCAGAGTGAGCAAAAAAAAGATGGCGGCAATATAATAACATTAAACAATACTCTTGCGGATGTATCAATGCAGCTAATTGCCGACTATATAATCGAATCATATTTACACCCCTACATGTGAGTCAGGGTAGATAGTGGGGGAGGAATCAGGACAGAAGAGAATGAGCGCTGACCGTTAATGCAGATTTATCGCAGGTGAGATCTATTATCTCACTCACCTTTTTGGCTTGACCTCTCATTCACTAATCTATGTTTGATCGCAGCAGCTTCCCCACAACATACTGTTTGCTTATAGAGTGTGTGCTTGTGTTTGCTGTTTAGTGTGTACTAACCCGCCAGACACTAACCCCCCATTTCCACACACACAAACTATAGGGGCAATCTATCGCAGTCAATTTCTCTTTTTTTTTTGGACTGTGGTAAAAAAATCGGAGACCCTGCAGGAAACCCATGCGGACATGGGGGGGAAACTTGGAAACTCCACTCAGATTGGAATTTGAACCAGGAATCCCCAGCGCAGAGAGGCAGACGTGCTAACCACTACATATATGTGTATAAAACTATTGCACTGAAACATATACAGTATAGTAATAAACACTCAGAGGTTAGGGTGTAGGGTGGCATGGTGGCATAGTGGTTAGCACATTCGCCTCTCAGATCTGGGGATTCCTGGTTCGAATGCCAAACTTGGAGGAGTTTCCATGTTCTCCCCATGTCTGTGTGGGTTTTCTCTGGGTTCTCCTGTTTTTTCCCCACATTCCAAAAACATGGATGCAAGATAAATTAAATGCTCTAAACTGCCCCATATAGTGTGAGTAAGTGTGCCCGGCAATAGACTGGTGCCCTGTCCTGGGTGTATCTTCCCAGCGCTCAGGACGTTTTTCCCTGGATGGGCATGGGGAAACCCACCGCGACCCTTGTACAGGATTAGGCAGAAGAGAATGAAGGAATGGTTATGGTGTTAGGATAGCAATCTAAGGGTTGTGGGTTTAAATCCCGGGTCCACTGAAATTACCAATGTGGGCCCTTAAGCAAGACCCTTTAACTCGAAGTGCTCTTGTGTTCTGACTATTAAGTGTGATACTTGTATATAATCTCAAATTTACAAGTTATGTTATTACCCATTACTCATTTTATTATGAGTTACTGAGGGTTAGTGGATTGTAGGGCAGTGATTGGTTAAGCCTCGCTGAAATGAACCTGAATAATGTAATCAGACATTCACAAGTGCAGCACATGTAAGTTGAAACTGTTACCACGTGATGCTCACCTAAAGAACCAACACTGCTTCACTGGGTCGGTGGAACTCTTTAAATTTAGCACAGCATTAAATCATATGTGTTGGGTCATTTAAATAAAGCCAAAATAGACCCAAGATGTTCTGCAGTTCTTATAATGGGCCCTGTGGTTCAGACAGGAACAGTCTAATAACTGATGCGGTGACTGATGGCAGCAGTTACTAATTCATCTCCCTGAATTACAGCTTTTTAGAAATGGTGTGCTCTTTAGGACCTCCAGGATTTGTAAGATCTCTGTGATTGTCATGCCTTTAATGTGATCTTGAACGTTCAAAACGTCATGAGAGAAAGCAAGAAGTTGTGGTGCAGATGAGTAATCGGCTCATCTGTCATGGTGACAAGTGTGAAAGCACGAATATCATGTAGTTGATAATATAAGAATAAATTATTTCCCTTATATACTAATGTTAATTAAATTCAATACTGTACTTTAGTATTATCTATGACTAGTTCAGCTTGATAGTGATGACCGTTTGATCTGATCTTTGGGAGTTTTGTACTTGGTGTGAAGTCTGATATACAAGCCTGTAGTGCCACCTCCTGGACATTTGCAAGCACGAGTACAACAGTGAGAGTCCATTCATTTTCATAAGGACACAAAGAGATAAACACATTCTCACTGTGTGAGTTAGAGCAGGGTTTCTAAATGGTTCTCAGCCCAGTATACACTTTTCCAGAATGCGAACTGAACACATTTTTTTTTTGAAAAATAACATGCAAGCAATTACATTTCCTCAACGAACAAAAAAACGCATTTAAATACTGTGTTAGATTTGAAAAAAATATTCTTCTTCTTTAAATCGTAAATGGATGGTGGTTACCATAGCAACGAGAATGCTGTGGCGTACCTCTCTCTATTTCTTTTATACCACAACATTAGATTCATTTTTTTTCAATCATTCATCATTTTCCGCTTAGTCCTCTACGAGGGTCGCTCCCCATGTCCATCCAGGGCAGAACGTTTAGAGCGCTGGACAAATACACCCAGGGCACCAATTTATCGCTGGGCACAAACACTCATGCACAAATACACTAACAATATGGGGCAATTTAAAGCAGACCGTTTTCATTGAATTCATATGTTTGGACTGTGGGAGGAAATCGGAGAACCCAGAGGAAACCCACGGGGAGAACATGGAAACTCCACCCAGATTGGGATTCGAACCAGGGATCTCCAGCGCCACCTCTAAATATTTTTCATTTTTTAAAAATGTTTAGTGCAACTGTTTTCGTTGCTAATCCGTCCGCAAACAATCGGTCAAATCTGAAAAATTGAGGCTCGTATTTTCATTTGATCCAAAGTAAATCCAGTTAATTCGTAATAGAGATGCCACAATACATAAAACACATTTTATAAAGAATAAATGTAGTTTAATACTGAAAACAGAACACATAAATTATACATACACAGCTTTATTCAATCATTATCTTACCGCTTATTCCTTTATGAGGGTCACGGGGGATTCCTCATACCCATCCAGGGGAGAACGCCTCGGGCGCTGGGCAGATACACCCAGGACAGGGCGCCAATCCATCACTGGATACAAACTCACGCACACATCCACACACACACACACCATACAGGGCAATTTAGAGCATTCATTATACCTGAAATCCATGTTTTTGGAATGTGGGGGGAAACCAGAAGACACCCACGGGGAGAACATGCAAACTCCACTCAGATTGGGATTAGAACCGGGAATCCCCAGCGCTGAGAGGCGAATGTGCCACTAAGCCACCGATACACAGCTTTATATTCTTTTATTACAAATAAATGTAAAAGTCTAATGTAAATAAATATTTAACAGAACAGCATTTACATTTCACATCTAACTTGTTTTTGATCCAAATTAATAAAAACTTTTGGACATCTTCAGTCTCTGATTTGTAAGTGCATTTACGCCTTTCGCTACATTAGCTGCTTTATTTCTTTCTTTTTTCCAAAAACCCATTAAGCGATCCTAAAGGCGCACTCATAATTTTGAATGATTTTCAGCTCGGTCATGTTTCTGAGCTTTTTCTTTGACTCTTTTTTTGGTCCCATGATGGCGCTAAAGGTAAAGTGTTAACTTTACTTTTACTTCTCTAAGGGAAACTTAACGTGGACAATGAGACGTGTCCACGTCACGCAATAAATCGGAAGCGACGGGCGAAAATGGATCACTGAGAAAAACAACAATCTAATATGAATTCAAATTCCCACGAATAATATAAATACTTATGCAGATGATGAACGAACACTTTTTGTTTTGCAGCAGAATCTTTGCGCTCTGAAGCACCAAGTGCCAGTGGAGGGGAGAAGAAGGGCATTCTGGGATTGCTCAAGTTCAGTCGAAGGAAATCAAAGGTAAAGCATGTTCACGCTGCACCACCTTTTCCTGTCACATGGCTGTTTATTACAGAGCGCACGGCTACTGGAGCTTATCCCAGTGCTTTCAGGACAAAAGGCAGGAAAAGATTGTTGCCTCACAGTGAGACGGTCCTGGGCTTCCAAAGGAATTGTGTGAGTGTGTTTGTCTGCCCTCCTGTGGACTGGAGACCCATTCAGGATTCTTTAACCCTCTTTTATATTTTTTGGCTTTAAAATCCTGGTTCTGAGTTTCATAGCTTTACTGGTTTTCAGCAGTAAAGCTGTAAGAGTGAGAAACGGTGGTACAGTGTGTTACGCTCCGTTTCAGACAGACGAGCCGTGCACCGACGACACGCAACAGGACGATGACACGCGTACATGTGACACGCACGATGATTTTAATGTGAGTACTAACCCATGTCTGTCTGCTTACTAACACTCACCCCTCTGTGTTCTTTGTTCTGTAATGTCAAGTCATGGTGGCATGCACACCTGTAATCCACGCTGCTGGAAGGATAAGGCTGAGATAGAGGGTTCTATGCTGCAGTGTCAATCGGGTGTCGGCATAAATTTCACTATCGATTTGGTGCTCCTGAGGCAGCCCAGGACCACTAGGTGGCCTAGAAAGGGATGACTCGGCCCAGGTCGGGAGTGGAGCAGG
>JAOUQT010331272.1:0-13414 GCA_025769995.1 Xyliphius kryptos
GCGATGGATTGGCGCCCTGTCCTGGGTGTATCTGCCCAGCGCCCGAGACGTTCTCCCCTGAATGGGCATGGGGAACCATGGGGCATGGGGAACTTTTTAAAGCACAGTAATTATGTAGTAAACAAAGTGTGGTTTTTGACCCAGTGCACAATCAGATCAGAGCAGTAGAATCTAAATCGGCTGTGTGTGGACACCTAGAGGTTCCAGCCCCATTCCTTATAACAAACACTTCTTCCCTTCTTTGGATCCGTTTTTATCTGCCCTTATATGGAACTGTGCAAACGCTAACATTCCAGCTCCCTGTGGGTCTGGACAAGCTCTACCATTGCTTACATTCGTTTCTGGGCTGCAGAATCTCTGCTCCACTGTTTATTAATGAGTGGGTTTTCTTATAAACTGTTGAACATGATTGACAGTTTGGATCTTTGTACACCTGCTTTTATCACGCTTAAGGTGCTGAGTTTAATCCACTGGCTCAGCGTGACATTTCTCCTTTTTCTCTCCCACACAGAACTCGTACGGATGGTAATGAGCGGGTGAAGATTTCCGAACCACGAATTGTTCCCTCTTTATTTTCCCGTTACCTTTTTTTTTTATGCACACGTCTGTCTGTAGTTGCATTGTATTTTTTATTTTTATTAAGTGCCTTTGACCTGTTTGTTTCCTCATTTCTATTCCCAAAACATCCTTCAAAGCTTTGTGTCTTTCTGGAGGTTTCTAAATGTTAAATTCCATCAGTCTGCAGTGGATTCAAGTCTTTGCATTCAACTCCGCTGAGGCCCAGATGCTCCCACCCTGTCGGTCCGGTCCTCATGTTCTAGCATTGTGTTAAAATGCATGTCCGTTTACTCTAATCTATGAGAGGAATTAAGTTAATATCCAGCACAATCATCTGTTAGCTCATGTTACTTTATACCAGACGTATTGTTAAAATGTAAATTAATAAATAATCAAGGTTTGAAAATTCGGTGCCTTCTTTTTTCAATTAAATGCGTAAATATTTGTGAGTAAATCACAGGATAAGAGGTGCCATTAAACACGGTGCAAACCGGAGAACAGTTAGCTAAAATAAGCTAGGCCTTCATTTGTCCCACTATAGAGGAAATTCACATTCTCAGCAGCAATAACAGAAGTTGGGAAAATAAAGGGAACACTAAAACAACACAATGTAACTCCATTAACCACACTGCTGTGAAATCAAAACGGTTAAGTTAGGAAGCAACACTGATTGTGAATCAACTTCACTTTTTGTTGTGCAAATGGAACAGACAACAGGTAGAAATTAGACTTGCTTATTTAACATGATAACTTTCTTCAATTTGTCTTCGTTAAAGTTTTTGGGAAGAAAAGCGGTGCTTAGAGATCGGACCCATTTAGTCAGATGTCCTCTTTGCTGTTGACGTAAAAATCATAGCATGCCGTACAGCATTAACTTCAGCTTAGTCATCCCCTTTACTCTACCCGTGCGCCAATCACTATACGCCAATTGCCTCCACGTCATATCCTCCTCTCCAGCAGTGTGTCAATCGCTGTATAGATGACACACACCAAGCACCATGCATTATAGATCAATCAAGGGAAAGAGGTGTAAGTACTCTGCTTCACGTTGTGGCTAATAACATCTATTTTCTGTGATTTATTCACAATAATGCACGCCCCGTTTCAACCCAGTGTTCTGACCCTAACCAACTTGAATACTTGTAAATCGCTGTGAATAAAAGCATCTGCTGAATGACCAAACGTAAAGTAAAAAAAAATGGTGTTATGCTATTTTAAATGCCAAGCTATCTTAACATTTTACTAGTATCAGTATACCATAAAACATTCGTTTATTACAGTACACACTATACAGTGAACTCACAGAACAGTACATGTTCACCGTAGCTACCTGACTGGAGGAACCCCCACCCCAACAGAGAAACATTTTTTAAGTTTCACCGAGATATCAAGAAATTTTACATTTTTAAAGCCTGTGAAGAGGTGGTCCGTTTAACGAAGGTGGGATCTGCACATTAGTAAATGGACGTGAGCACTGCACAATCTGTATGTTGATGTCCCGCGCTGGTGAGTCTCCCACTGAGCCTTGGTCCTCACATGGTTTCTTTCCTTAAAAAAACACTATAATATGGAGTTTTTTCCTGCCACCGTCGATTCGGCTTGCTCTTTTTTGGGGTACAGGCTCCGAACGTTGTAAAGCTGCTGTGAGACGAGGTGCTGCTGTAAAAAGCGCTAATGGACTTGAACTGGAAGATGACACCGAGTGCATCTGTAACTTTTCTGTTTATTTTTAAAGACTGAACAGGATGGATTTCTTAATCTAAAACAGATATGGTTTTGTCAAGCTCTTTTTAGACGGCTTTCCGACATTTTAGTACAAACGGTTCATCACTGTACAGCTCATTCCCTCCAACTTTTCACAATTGCGTTATCTTTTACGAAAAGAGACAAATCAAATAAAAAAAAAGGAAGCAACACCCAGACAGACTTCTAAATACATTACTAGTGTCACACAATGTAAAAGACAAAATGTTCAGCATTCTGTTGAAATGTTGCTGGAATAACGCATGTAACACTGATCATGAGGTGTGCATGAGGTGCTGTACAGTGTAGTGCGTACAAGAATGAAAATCTGTTTTATTACAAGAGTGTCCTAATTCTGCCTGAAACATTCGATTATTGTCTGGTTTTAAGTTTGTTTGATTTATATTTTGAAAAATGCACATATAGCTCACAGAAAAACTAATTATTAGTATTATGGTAAATCACCCAGGCTTGCTCTCTCTCTCTCGCGCTCTCTCTCTCTCTCGCTCTCTCTCTCACACACACACACACACAGGTCCAGTTATAGGGTAATGGATGATAATGACAAAATTGTGGCACAGGCACATTTTACACTGAGCAAAAGCGCAAGGTTACAAGTGTATTATGTTAACAATACTGAAATCATGGCAATCGTTAAACGAAACACATAAAAATACAAAAATAGGTAGGATACAATATGATGACACGCTTAATACAATGAACATGATCGTGATATCCCTTATTTTACTGTTCAGGTAGTCAAATCACGAAAAAAACAAAAAAAAAAACAACGTTTCCTTCATTTAGAACAGCTTCTGGTGGAAATGATGTCCCACTCGATTCTGTCGACTTGTAAATGAAGCTTCCTTACATGTGGTGGAGTAATCTGAGCGCTCGGAACGTTCTATTTACAGGTATACAAATGAATACTGAATTAAAACTGGCAGGAAAATGAACTGCAGACACCCTGGTATGCTGCACAGAGTGGAAGGTTACTAGAACAAACGCTCCGTGCTTACAGTACATGGTTCTTTATCTACAGACAAATCCAAGTTGAATACAAACACTGGTCCAGATCTGTCATCTTGGTCATGCGAAAACTTATGTGTATGTAAAAAGTACTTAAAGTAAGTTTGTAAAAATAAAGTAAGCACGATGAATCAACCCACTAAAGCGTCCATACTGTACCAAAGTAAAACAGGCACACAGACAGTATACCAAATACAGAATTGGTTTTGTTTTTCGACTTCCAAATGGAGTGCCATTATCCAATGAAAAAACCATGAAATACAGGCAGGAGACTGGCCAATGACTCTTAAGTGCTTCGAACTTTAACCTTCGACGTTCCGCTTCTTGTCTCCAGGAGTAAAAATGCGAACATGTTTTAAAAAGTGCAGTGTTTCTTGTTCGTCTTATTATTATTTTAAAGGCTTCACACACCTACAGAGAGCTCAAGAATCAAGATCCTGTTGTGTGCTGAAGGACTTGGTTCAACTCCAACGAGGCCTGATTCGGGGTTTATAGAATACTGTTCATTCCCATTCTTTTGTATTTTACAAATTTTTGGCCACAAATTCAATTTGTAGTTAAGGATAAAGTCGTTTTTCTTGATTCACTGAAACACCTTTAAGGCGGCAGCAGAGTTGTCAGTCAGTCATGGGATTAAAAGAGCATACCTTACAGATGAGTAGTTGTCTCCCAAAAAAGAAAAGAATTGACTTTCACTCCCTAAAATCTCTTAAAACTCCATTTCTTTACTGTGCGGGGGACACCAGGGCAGTGGGATGAAGGGGTTCCCCCGTTAGTGGAGTGCTGGAGTCTGAGAGAAACATGGGAGGGGAATAGAGAGAGACAAACGAGAGCAAGCAACATTTTATTTGAGGTATATAGAGCTAACAACAATATATGATTTAACATTTGAAAACAGCATCAGTAATATTGTATGGTATGCAAGACAAAAACAGATGCCTTGTCAATTCCACTGTATATCTAGGACACAGAGGAGAATTTAAATCTTTTTTCTCTTTTCCATAGGCAAGGGAGAGAGGGACCCCTGGGACTGGTCACGTCGCCAACGTGTGGTAATGAAAAAAGCAGGAAACTTGAAGTAATTGGTGATAATAAAGTAAACAGGGTCATGCACCTAAAGCAGGCATGTACAAAGTCAGGCCCACAGGTCAATCACAGCCCGGTGTCAGATTCCAAAGGGCCTGCAACTTTGGTCTTATAATGTTTACATTTAAATTTAGCAGACGCTTTTATCCAAGGTGACTTACAGGTATCCCAACTTGTTTGGGATCAGAACAGTGTTGATAAAGCACCCTGGAACAATGAGGGTTAAGGGTCTTGCTCATGGACCCACAATGGTAACGTCAGTGCACCTGGGTTTTGAACCCTTAGGTTGCTAGTCCAACGCCCTAACCACTGAGCCACCACTCCCCAAATAACTCCTGTTATTTATTGCTCACTAGCTCTGTCAGAATCAATAAATCATAATACTTTTAAAATAATATCCCTCCTTTACTATTTGATTATTTCTATTTTGATTATTAGCCTGCGATGAAAGCACCGATGCATCTGACAGACCAACAGATTTTGACAACATAAACGTAACAGAGGAGCTGCTTGACCTTAAATTTAAGTTTTTATACAGTTTGTTATCTGAATCTCTGGATATGACAGAATTGTGTCTTTAGAGTTGTTCACACCTGCGTGGCTTATATTCGGTTAAAAAAATAAAGGTAATTGTTACAATGAAAATTGTTTATAACATTGTGTATTTTCATATAAAATAAATATGATGTAAATTTTGTGGTAAAAAAAGGTCAAAGGGAACTAAGGGCTTCTTTACTTTATCAATCTTGGCCCTCTTTGTAAAAGGACACCCCTGACCGAGAGTGATGCATTAGGAATGAAGATTAGTGAGAATGCTTATATTCCCTCACCATGCACTGCTCCGGTCTGTGCGCTGTTGGGTGGAGAGGTGTGGGAGGCTGACTGAGACGGAACTTCGCTTGGAGTGTTGCTAGAGGCTGCAGTGGCGAGGGTGGTCATGGGAGGTGGAGCACTGGCATTCGGAGCGGTTTGGTGAGGGGCGGGAGCAGCACTGGCTGGTTGGTTGCCAGGCTGGTTGCTATGGTGCTGGTGTTGGATCTGCTGGAAGTGCTGCTGGCGAGCTCTCATCTCTGCGTATTTTAGCTGCTCCATGTGGAAAGACTGACGATCGGCGAGGAGCTGCTGCCTCTGGTACTCCAACTTCAAACACACAAAATGAAAAATTGCAACAAAAGTCTATAAACCATATTTCAGAAACAAACCAATTCAGACCTTGTAGAATACAAACCAATGTAATGCCAGTGACATGCTAGAAAAATGGGGACAGAGGCACATTTACCACTTGCATCAACTCACCGTTCAATTACACTTTTTAAGTATTTTGGCAACCAAAAGGGGAAAAACTGTTCTTTTCTTTCTTATTTGCTTTATGATCTTTTATCAAGGCCTTTACTGCTGGCAGAAAAAATATATTAATCAGACTGATGTTAATATGGGGTGGCCAGATATATGAGTTAGGCTGCTTTGTCATGAGTCCACCTGTAGTTTGTCCATAAATACTTAATAAATAATTCCAAAAAGTCTGTCCGCTTTCTTTCATAATACTTCTTATTAAAGCATTTAACCAATCAGATTTCAGCATCATTTGTTGCCAGAGCCAAATCATCTGCCTTAGAATTTTGCTATAAGTTATTATAGCAAAAAATAAGTGTAGATCACACCGGTCTTTTAAGCGATGGATCTTTAGTTGGCGACAACAAGGCCCTCTAGCAGGCACACATTATGCCAGCGTATTAATGCACTTTGATTGGATAGTCAGGGAATGAATCACTTTTGCCATTTTTATCTATTTAAAACTCATTCCAAAACTACGACTTGACTTTCAGCATTAGCTGTCACAGGAAAAGATATCCAGAGTGGCAGAAGAAAAAGCAGCCCGCCTCATAAATCCAGTAGGCGCCTCACTCTAAATTGGAGGAGGTCAATCCCCTTCCACCCATCTGCTGATCATCCGTCTGGCTACGCCGTATCGGCTGTGCAAATTGGGTGGAAGTGGATACCCCTGGACTCCTCCAATTCAGAGTGAGGTGCCTGGATATATGAGGCGGGCTGATTTTTCAATGGCCAACTTGTATAACCCAGCTTCCACTATATCCAGGTCACTACCCTAATCACTCTGTGAAGGTGAGGAAACCCTAATTTGGTCTTTTGCCATCAGAAAAAGGCAACGGTGCCTGTATGGCATCCAGCTGGGCTATATGCCTTTTTTGTATTTAAAGCCAATTGATTTCCCTGCTGAGTATGGGATTTAAAATGCTAATGCAAAGGTTGTAAAGCCTTTAAGTTTTTGTTAAAACTTATGATTGCTTTAAAAAACACTCCACCCTCGTCTTACCGCCTCTCGCTCACGATCCATGATGGTCTCCAGTTCCTCAAAGTGTCTCAGTTTAATCTCCAGCTTCTTCATCTGTGTCTCAACCAAAAGAGCTACTAAAGACTTGATCTTTCTTTCTTCCACAGCAGCCAAATGCTTCAGACAGACAGATAGAAAAAAGAAAAGTTTTAATTTTACTTTGGTAGTAAATATTGTCATGAAAAATCATACAAAATAAAAGCATGGTCCCATTTCTTTAAAGTCTCACCTTGGCTTTAACAGCAGCGGCAGCCAAAGCGGAAGCAGCTGCCGTGGCCAGATTTCCCTCACCAACGTCTCGTTCAACTTTGGCTTTTGTCTCTCTCTCACTTTCTCCTTCTCTCTGACTCTCCTCTGATCCCTCCTTTCCTTCTTTTTCCTTTTCTGCATCTCCTAAAGAGATATTGCAGTAAGTTGAACATTGGACCATTAAAAGACAAAATATTTCATTTAAATTGATCAAGTATTTAAAAATGATTGGTGCGTGCTGGGAACTTGCCCATTTCGGAATCAGTCTTCTCTGCATCTCTTTCAGACTCAGTGTCTCTTATTTTATCTTCTTCCTTCTTGCTGTTCTCTCCTTGCTTCTCTTCCTCTTCACTTGCTCCATCCTTTCCTTCCTTAATCACCAAACAACCAAAAATAACACGTGACTACTACAGAAGCTGCAGTAAGATTTTTTTTATGGCTGGTGACTCACAGGTTTTACTTACCTTGCCGTCTCGCTTTTCCTCAGTAAACTGACTATCACTGCTCTTGCTTTCCTCACTACTCTCCTCTGCTGCAAGACCAAGCAAATTTTTTGTAGTGTTGCACAATAAAATCATTTTTTTTTTAGATACTTACACGGTTACGTACATTATTACAATCTAATAGAATACAACAACAACTAAGACTATAAAAAAAACACTATGTACATCATATTTGCACAATATTGCCCCTGAATAGTACAATACAATAGCACATCATCAAGTTATTGCACATATAATGTATAGATTTGTATTGCACAGTATTACAATACTATAGAAAAAGAATATTGTAACCACATTACTATTTTGTTTCTTAAGCTCCACTGAAGGTGAAAAAAATGAATTGAGCATTGACATCACAATGATGTTAAATTGGTGACCCACTTTAATAGAATACAAACCAAACAAATCTATTTTTGAAAAATAGCCTTCAAAAACACAAAGTATTTTAAGAGCCAATACTTTAGGAAACTGAGAATAACAGTATTCAGTGTTTTTACATTCTTTCATAAAAAAGGGGGCTGAGTGGCTTAGATAATGAATAAATTAATAATAAAAACATTACAATTTCTCTTCATCTGTTTTTGATCCAAATTAACAAATTCACCACAATGGAACTTATTGCCACTCTTTATTTTAACTGGTTTCCTTCCTTAAATTGATCGTGTTCCTGGTCTTATTTTTGCTGGCTCTGGAAACTTGTTTTGGTCCCTTAATGGAGCGAAAAGTAAAGCGTTAACTTTACTTCTCAAAGAAAAACATAATGGAGTTACAATAACACTTGACCGTGGGATGTGATCACGCCGCTTACAAGTGACTATTTGAGAACCGCAACTTTAGGCCAATGTCAGGACCTTGCAATAAACGCAGATAACTACTGGAAGCCAATGGAAAGTGTGGTGATTTGAGTTGCATGTGTACCATGAAAGCAATATTAAGCATAATTCTGGCCGATACGTAGAATGTAAAGTGTTTGATCAAGAGGTAATTGATTTAGAGGTGTATATGTAAGTGTGTATGTGTAAGATACCAGGCTTTTCTGAGTCCTCTAGGCCGGTTCCTGCAATACCGCTTCCCTCCAGGCCATACAAAGGATCTGGTCTTCCACTCACCCTGGCTGCCTCCTCCACTCGTCGTACATGAGCCTCCACCAAAGCTGCAGGCACCTCCTCTTTCATACGAGAGAATTCCTCTAAAAGTTGCACAGGTGAGCTAATGAGCACAGAGCATTCACATGGTACGGTTGCTGTAATTGTTTCAAGTGATGTGGTTTACAACTGATTTAAGTTGAAAAATCCCTACACCACACTGCCCACCCAGTAGCAGGTTTACTGTGTTTATTATTAAACCAATAAATAGATATATCTGATTTAATTTAACTAACCTAGAGCAGATTTGGCTGCAGCGGATGCCACTCGGGGGTCGACCACTGAAGCCAGGAACGCAACTGTGCTCATAACGGGGTTTCCCGCCTGGCTGAATGGTACAGGCTGATAGGCCAGTGGACCAAGGGAAGAGGAGCCATCCTCCAGATAGGGGTCCTCAATGGGCAGCCGTAAGAAGTGAAGAATGCACTCGTCCTGTGTGCGACTGCCGACGTGCTCCGAAACTTTGTTCCAGTCATCTTTATACATCTCCAATCCCTAAAGCAAGAAATTTAGGATACGTATGTTGTCGGCATATGTTTATGTGAATTTGTGTGTGTGTATTTACCTCGAGCAGCAGTAGTGTCTCCTGTTCAGTCCATTCTCTGGTAGCACTGGCTGCATTTTTACCCTGCGTTCAAAAACATTGCATTTACACTTTTATTTTCTTTTAAAAACAATGCCACTTTTGTCTGTTTGAGGTAATCCATTTTAATCCATAAAAAGAAATAATCAAAATTAAAAAGAAAATTGTCTTCTGGTCTGGTCTTCTGTGAATTTTCTAGCCCAGTTTTTAAAGTGATCATTGATTGCTGAGTAACGGAATACCGGTTTGGTGCTCTTCATGAATCGGCTTGCCATTTTTTTAATAATCTGTATTTTCATTAATGCTACATGATTTAAAATAATGTATGTCACATTGATATGTATGTGAAGCGTTTAGGGGTGTGTGTGATTGTTAATAATGTCATGGCTGGACAAACGGCTCAGCCAATCAGATTTAAAGACCAGAACTACTACAATAAAACAAGGCATGAGAGGGAGGCATTATTGTAATTAAATTATGAGAAAGAGGTGTCGTTACACCTCTTTTTTTGTGATTTATTCCCAATAATGCACAACCTCGAGTGCCTTTTTGTTTTAATAAAACGGTAACAATCACCACCTATAATAAAAAACAAGGTTTGATTTATAAATAAGTTTATTGAAAGCAAAAATCGCTAACAAACTGGTCTTCCGTGACATAATCTAGTTTGGTTTTCAAAGTGAACGATGATTACTGAGTGACAGGTTTCCGATTTTTCTAAAAATCAAATACTGCATTCTAGAGGCCAAATTACAGAACGCAGTTTTAAAAAAAACATTGCAGTGATAGAAATGTGAGGTCTAAGGAGCGGAACTACCCATTTATAATCTACATTATTTAACTGTGTACAGTGCACAGGCTGCATGTTGATGTTAATGATGAAAGTTAATTATAATCTTCAGAGGAAAATACAACTGATAATGTTTTTTTCAAAAATGAACACTGGTATGAACCCACTTAAGATTCTAAGTTCTCCCTCTACTTTAGTGTGAGGGACTCTTACCTTGGATGGGCCGCTCTTTTTGTTATAAATGTCTGTTCGCAGCCCAAAGTTCTGCAGATCTGTTGGCTTGTCTTTAACTTTGTCTGGGAAAGACATTATCTGCTGCGTGGATGGCGTCTACAGAATTGATAGTCAGGGAGGCATTTTATTAAATGTAATGTTTATAGATCACAGGTTAGTTAAGTACAGAGTATGAAGACAAATGAGTGAATGTAAGTAATACAAATGTAGGAAATAGATTAATAAAGGTGTGTGAGTACCTGAGATGCTTTAGGTTGCAGAGGTACGAGGCTGGACGGAGTGTCTGCCAGCACATGAAAGTGAGAGGTGGGGGGTGGACCCATAGGAGTGGGACGGCTCTCTGAATCCACTTGATAATTAATGAGACCCCACTGCTCTAAAAATGCATGAACCCTGCAAGCATGCACAGACATGGTGTAATCCTGCATAATTCCCATTGACCTCAAATTACCAAAATCACCACTTGATTTGCTGACCTCATGATGGCACAAACATCTCCAGCCAGGTTTCTACGACAAGCTGTAGAGGTCAGATATTCCTGTGGATTCAGTCTGTATGTGTCAATCATGAAGTTACGGTAAGCCAGGTAACTGTGGGGAGACAAAAGCTTTTAGCATGGTTCATAGATGTGAGATGCATGGCACATAATACATCTTTATGCTAAACTCACATCTCAGGTGTTTTTGATTTGTTTTTTCCATTGAAGAATTCAGGAAGAGCTCGACGCTCTATAGCATGAACACTGAAACCAAATACAAGAAACAGTATAACTGTTAGTGTGAGCAGAGTAACACCTGCATTCATGCAATTACCTCATCAACAGTAGTGCAATGTACAAAATCATGTTTACACCAGAACGTTGGTTTAACCATGGCATAATTGTATTTATTATATTATAGTTTATTATTCCTATAACTGATGATCACCAGGAAATATTACATGCAATGATCTGTAGAGTCATTCAGAATGACAACAGAATCAACTGGACCACAGTCAGTCAGAGAACAGGCACGTCCAAAGTCTGGCCAATGCGACCGCAGTCAGATTCCAAATGGCCCACAACTTCAGTATTACAATGTGTGCCGCTTTATAAGCTGTAATACGCCGCGGGTAGAGATATCCAAAAACAAGACTGGTGGGATGTTTGACACATTTGTGTTTAGGCATGAAGTAAAAGTCCAGCGTGCGCAAATGTAAAAGTGTTGTGTCGACAATAAAACCTGTTCCTGTGTGGGACAAATCTTGTCTCCAGTTTTCATACCGACCACCTCGTTACAAAGCTGTTCTATACAGTTCGTTTAACGGTATCAGACTCTTCAGAATTGTGTCTTAAGTGTCACGCCTGCCCGAGGCCCGAGTGACCTATATTTGATTACATTGCCATTTAAAAAATACGAGATAAAAGAAATTGTGACAATGAAAATTATTCCTTAACAGAGTGTATTTTCATATGACTTTGTTGGAGAAAAAATGCCAAAAGGGACTGGTGGCCTTTGCAAGTGAATTGGCCCTCTTTGCAAAAAGTTTAGACACCCTTGCTGTACATTTACATTTAGTCATTTAGCAGACGCTTTTATCAAAAGCAACGCAGTAGAACTACAAAGAGCTATTATTAAAATCGATACAAAAATACACTTAATAAACTGGCCATTGATTTTACTTTAAGCTTTATCGCCAAAACTAAAATTCAGCCTGAACAATCTATCAGATGATTATTAATGTTTCTCAAACTGGAATCAGGGCAAAAACTGTTATCCATAATAAGTAACTTCATCTTAAGTATTAGCCAGCAGAACAAGGGCTCAGATTACCTGTTATAGTCGAACCAGGCGGCATAACTTGGAATAATGATATGGTGTGTCTGCTCCGTCACATTATCCTCATGCAGATCAGAACCCTTTACCGGCTCTCCCTTTACGCTTGGGGAACCCTCCTCTTCCTCCTACACCGACAATCAACACATAGAAAAAAATCACTTCTAGAAATAAGCAGAATATCTCCTCTCATATCTTCCACTTAATCCTACACTAGGGACTTCACCTTAAATCCTTTTTTTCAACTGTGGGAGGAAACCGGAGAACCCGGAGGAAACCCGGGCGAGCATGAGAGGCGAGCATGCTAACCAATGTGTCACACAAGCAGAAATAAGAATATTGTAAAAAATCTTATTATACTGCTATTTCTAATTTACTAAAATTAATTGTGTTTTATTTTTGTTATTCCTTATTAAAACCAGAAAGCAGCTATTAGCAAACAAAATTATAATGTAAATAAAAGCATGCTAGAATAAACCCCAGGTTTTAGATTTTTTCAAAAGTAACGAGTGGCTTTATATTTGTTTGAACAGCACCAATAAGAAAGATCATGAGTCTACAAACAGTCAACTTAATTGATAACAAGTAGAACAACAACAAGAAAACATTTCCTTAAGTGCTATGTGATTAAGTTGTAACTTTATTCATTAATTTACTTCAGCTTAGTCCTCTACAAGGGTCGAGGAGGGGGGTCCCCATGCCCATCCAGGGGAGAACGTTTCAGGTGCCGAGCAGATACACCCAGAACAGAGCGCCACTCTATTGCAGAAGTTGTAACTTGGTCATAGTCATTTTGTATCATCATCTACAGTTTACACACTGTCTGGTCTGTTAATTTGCTGGTTTATAAACTGACTTCCGTTCTTTGAATTTTGTGGTGTTGAAGGTTTTAGTATTGGCCCTTATTGACTGTTAATTTTTCTCAGCATTACACTAACAAGTGTCTGTGGCCACACCAGCGCCACTGAAAGTTAAAACTGCTTCACTACATTTCCTGAGACAACACTGTATTTTAAGGTTGTGTAAATGATAGAAGCGTAACAATACACAAAATTCACAGTTCTGTTCACATACACAAACACACACACACATATATATATATAGTAATTATAGAGTCTCTGGAATGTAACAGCTGTGATTTGGGAAGCATTACTGTACATGCCCATTGCTTCAGTAATAGACTTGTTCCTGTCTGATCTGGGAAAAGGGGATAGCCCAGCGATGGATTGGCACCTTGTTCTGGGTGTATTTGCCCAGCGCCCGAGATGTTCTCCACTGGATGGGCATGGGGAACCCCACCGCGACCCTAATAGAAGAATAGGCGGAA
>JAOUQT010331281.1:0-13414 GCA_025769995.1 Xyliphius kryptos
GACACATACAAGTCTTGCACAGTGGTCAGAGGGATTTTAAGCCATTCTTCTTGCAGGATAGTGGCCAGGTCACTACGGGATGCTGGTGGAGGAAAACGTTTCCTGACTCGCTCCTTCAAAACACCCCAAAGTGGCCCAATAATATTTAGATCTGGTGACTGTGCAGATCATGGGAGATGTTTAACTTCACTTTCATGTTCATCAAGCCAATCTTTTGAACTCTAGTATGTCACCAATAATGTTGTGTGCCTTGTAATATTTTAAGCAAAACTGTGCTCTTACCCTGCTAATTAAACCTTCACACTCTGCTCTTACTGGTGACATGTGCAATTAATGAAGATTGGCCACCAGGCTGCTCCAATTTAGCCATGAATCCTCCCACACTAAAATGACTGGTGTTTCAGTTTCATTGACCAACCCCTGTATAGCTCAGTGATTATTAGGGCGTTTAGGGACTTTTGATTGGAGGGCTAATGATTTGAATCCTGGTTCAGCTTCAGCAGAGCTGTAACACAGTTAAGCCTGTGCTCTTACACAGAGGTGTACACGTACAAAGGTAATAAATATTATCTTATCTTAATTGTAATGAGTGTTGTTGCTGTATTGCGGAGTCTGATGCTGAAAATATAAATTAAA
This sequence comes from Xyliphius kryptos, assembly GCA_025769995.1. NCBI lineage: Eukaryota > Metazoa > Chordata > Actinopteri > Siluriformes > Aspredinidae > Xyliphius > Xyliphius kryptos. The sequence continues at coordinate 637 of JAOUQT010331281.1, forward strand.
ATCCAAAATGAAACAAAGTTGAGTTCTGTATGTAACAAGCAATTGGACAATCAGTTATAGTGCTCCTGGTGCACAAAATGAACCTGTCAGGTCAATTTAGTAACATGAACAGAGAATGATGGCTAGTTGCTTTCAATTGCTTTTCCGCTGCTTGCATTTTTATAACTGAATTCTCATCTGAACAAGATTCTCATTTACTTCATTACACTTTCATGATGCTGTTACACTTTTTTTTTCTGACAGACTTTCATGCCTTTTCGCACAAGAAGCCATTTCAAAATTATATGCAGCAAATATAGAGCTGTTGCTTTCTTTCCACATTTTGGTGGTTGGAAATGGACCCAGCAGGTCTACAACAACTCACTCCATTGATGCACTAAAAAAATAAATAACATAAAAAAGAGATAGATCTAACAATGCGCAGGTTTTGATGATACAACAGTGTGGCTGTTTTTTTCCTAAACTACTGACTTGTGTTGTAATCTCATTTGTAAGTCGCTTTGGTTAAAAGCAGCTGATAATAGACTTAATGTAAATGTAAAAGAAAAACCTGCATCTCGACTCTTGTCTCTGTGCCAGACCCTTTCTCCTACTGCATGCCATTTAGCACCTCAGGAACAGTTTCGCCTCTCCTGTACTGTCAGTAGAGCCTCTGGCTGAGGTACTTGAAGGAATTTGCAATATTGAACCGTCCAAAGCCTGGACGCCCAAGCTCAGGGCGTCACACTCGTGGCATATGTACTGTATATATAGGATTTGTGTCCCAAACACAGCCTTTTCCATTGGCTATACAGCAGCTGCTTTGTTCTTTAAGGTGTCTCTATTGCACGTGACGCTCAGCCACTATGGCTTGTTCCTCTGACACTTCACTCATGTCTTTTTTTTTTTTTTTTTTTTTTTTGTGGCTTATTTGCTTTTTCTCCCTTGTTCTCCTACCAAACCTGCCTTTGGGTTCACTAGCTTTGGTTCTCGCCATCTTTTCACATGACATAAGCAGTCACTTACCCTCTTTGTTGCTGTCATTCACTACCTCTCTAGCTCTTCCATACCACTCAGTCTGTTTCCAGCTCTGTCTGTCTCCATGTCATTTTTGTCGCCAATGCTCCCAAGATCAAACACCTCCCAGCATCTGCATTATTCATCCTTAGTTTGATAATATGTACTTTTGCGACATTGCTTGAATACACGTGTGAGTGACTGTAAAGTCATTCTCACTGAGCCACATTTGTAATATCAAGCAAATCTGTGTGTCACCCATCTTCCTTCAGATAAACAACACCTGTCCTCCAGGCGGAATATGTAACAAAACGATGCATGACTTCTGGTTTCTTGGTTCAGGGCCTCGATTTGCCTCGTGACTTGACTTTTACCAGTGCAGCTTGTTCACCCGCTTTATAACTCAATCACTTTATCAGCATGCATAAATGCCAAAAGGGTGACCTTATGTCATTAGGAAAGAGGAGGGAATTGCTGTGCTATATAGAGTGCTTTTTTTAGTCAGATTGATTTTCCCGTATTTCAGCGTTTCTGCTTGGTTGCACTACCAACGCTGACAGGTGGAATTCAATTTGCACTTGAAAAGTATCCAAATATCCCAATGTCTTGCATTCTTAAAGACGTGTACTTGTTGTTATCATAAAAAGAGCTTAATAACTCATGTTATTGTTCCCTGTAAAAGATTTTAGTACACTTTCTATACATTTAGTCATTTAGCAGACGCTTTTGTACAAAGCGACGTACAAACGAGAACACACCACACGTCAGTAGTTTAGGGAGAAAAAAACCATGAATGGGGGCGACACGGTGGCTTAGTGGTTAGCCTCTCAGCACTGAAGATTCCTGGTTCGAATCTCAAGCTGGGTGAAGTTTCCATGTTCTCCGCGTGGGTTTCCTCCGGGTTCTCCGGTTTCCTCCCACATTCCAAAAACATGGATTCTAGGTTAAATTGAATGCTCTAAATTATCGTGTGTGTGTGTGTACCCAGAGATGGATTGGCGCCCTGTCCTGGGTGTATCTGCCCAGCGCCCGAGATGTTTCTCCCCTGGATGGGCATGGGGAACCCCACCGTGTCCTTCATAAAGGAATGATGATGAATGAATGAATGTGATTATGAACATCTATGCACATTATTAAAGGCTTATAACAAATGTTATAATGCATTATAAATACCGGATTCATAAAAAGTGTTACTGATTTTACTAATTTTGTCATAGAACTATGACAACCTATTTTTTTCCAGGTTATACATGTAATCTCAGTTTAGAGACCTCAGGGAGTTGAATTATGAAGTTGTATTTGACTTTAGACATCTCTTGTATAATATTATTTATTGGTTTACCGTTTGGGCCTGTACCTCGTTCTCTGCGTGTTCCTGTAGCCAGGTCTTCTGGATTGCACACAGATCAGCTGGCTCTGAGTGGCTCTTTATTCCAATTCATGAATAATCATGAGAGGCCAGGCTTGAGGTGTCATCATTCTAAAGAAGTAGTATTTCTGAAAACCCACATGAATTCCGACACCTGCTTTGTATTAAACTCAATTATCATTATGTTATAGTTTAAAACAGAAGTCCTTGATACGTCCATAATTTCCTTTTTTGCATATTGCACAACATATCACCGCACATTGTTTCATAGATCCAGCCTAGCCAGACGCCCAGCACGGTGGAGTCATGTGACTCAGTGCACATAGTGTGTTTTTGCATTGCTATTACATGTGCTGTTGTCTTAAAGGTTTGTTTTAAACCTATGAGACCCGACGCTCAGGAGAAAGTGCCAAAATAAGCCCAGCAGGACGTATTGCAGAGAGCTTCAATTTGTACTAGAAATGCAAATTGGATCGCACCACACTGCATGACACAGACAAACGTGCCAATGGAAAACACCACAGGAAACCGAAGCTGGTTTCAGCACTGGACAGTTCCCACACGGGATCAGACAGGTCCACTTGCACTAGCTGAGAAATGTAACGCTGTCTTCCTGTGGTCCTCGGCTGTCGCTGCTGTCCGCTTTGAAGTGATTTGTATTAGGGGATTCTATTTATCAACATTGGAAAGACAGGAATTCCCGCTGTCAGCTCAAACCGTCAGCACAATTTATTTATTCTCACTGTATTGTGTGTGAGAAAACTACGTCAGCAGCTGAAATGATCAATCCATCTCCTTTTGCGCTGACAATTAGGCAAGGGTTATAATAACTGTGATCACATTCTTATTTGGTGGTAAAATGAACAATGGCACCATTTATTCATTTTCATCAGTGCCCTACTGAAGGGAGAAGAGGTTTTTTTTTTCAATTCAGTATAGAATTTATACCATAAAGGTTTATGAATATTCATTCATTCATTATCCTCTGGACTGAATATTTGGGAAGTGACTACACTGCTAATCTTTGTTCAATTTTCCAGCCGCATATCCCAATTAGAGTTGCAGGGGGTGCTGGAGTCTATCCCAGTGAATATTAGGCAAAAGCATGAGTAAACACCCTGAACACGGCGTCTTTTGTTATACAATTGATAAATGTTTCACGCAGCTGTAGGATATACATGCGGAGAATAGACTCTGTTTGCCCATCAGGAAATCAAGCACAAGACCTTAGATTGCTGTGAAGGAACTTTTATAGAGTCCTGAACCCATTTATTACTGATTATGTCTGAACACGCCGCATAATTGAGTCCTTTCCCAGTATAACATTGCCGGTCCTAGTTCTGTCTCACCACCTTAAACTCTGGAAATATTCATGTAGTCAGTGTATTGTTCAGCAGACTGTATAATTATGCTTCTGTGACTAAGAACAACCAATAGCACGTCTCTGAAGGTATCCCAATGTCACAATATAACAACGGTTATAGCCATGTTGCGAAGTTCCAGAGCCATGTTTTTTTCTTCTATAAACTACTGACATGTCTCCAAAATTCCAAATCAAAAGATTCATGTTTATTTCTATCCTATCCCGGCTCGACTATTGTAACACTCTACTTGGCGGTCTCCCAAATTCCACAATTGGTTCAAAACTCTGCAGCTCGTCTCGTTTTTAACTAACCAAAGCGAACTCATGTCACTCCATTCCTCCTCTCTCTCCATTGGCTTCCTGTAGCTGCTACATTCAGTACAAGGTACTGACTTTGGCCTACAGGACATTCTCTGGATCTACCCCCTCTTACCTTCAGTCCATCTTTACTAAATACACTCGGACTCGTTCACTGCGCTCTGGTGATTAGCACCGTGATGCTAATTCTCACTCCATTTCATTCACCACTGCTAAATGATGGAACAACCTTCCCAGCTGATTCGCTCAGTATTTTCAAGAAACTTCTCAAAACCCACCTCTTCCACATTCACTCGCTATAAATGTTTTTTTTAAACAATAAAATTATAGCCAGTTTGAGTAATGAGCAGGGTTGATGGTTCTGTAGTTTGGCTGTTTTGTTCCTGAAAATACTGACCTGTGGTGTTCTCTCATTTGTAAGTCGCTTTGGATAAAAGCATCTGTTAAATGTAAATGTAAATTGCAGAAAATGAGAAATGGTCAAACAAACAAAAAAGATTCAGACCTCAGAACAAGTTCATATTCTTTGAGAAACAACAAAAAATAAACAGAAATCAATATTTGGTGGAATAAGCCTGATTTTTTTAATCACAGCTTTCATGTACAGGCTTGGCATGTTCCCCACCCGTCTCTCACACTGCGTTTGGGTGACCTTATGCCACTCCTGATGCAAACATTCAAGCAGTTCAGCTTTGTTTAATGGCTTGTGGATATCCATCATCCATTTTGATTACAAAGACAGAGGACGAAATTGACTCTCCACTGACGGTATGACCATCATCTTATTGGAATGTCAGTCAGCAACCTGACTGGGGTGACAAGTGACCCACAAATGGAACGGCAAACGGTAGCTGGGGGCACGTGCACAGCAAGGACTGTTGGTAACAGTCTACTAGAGGTGGGGCTCAAGTCATGTAAAGCTAGAAAAAAGCCTTTCATCAATGAGAAGCAAAGGAGAGCCAAGTTTGCAGAAGACCATAAGGATTGGACAATAGAGGGCCAAGTTTCAGATTTGCCCAACACCTGCTGGTCTAACGGTTAGACAGAGATCTGGAGAGGTGTACACGCCACAGTGTCCTGCACCCACTGGGAAATTTGGTGGAGGATGGGTGGTAATCTGGGAATTCTTAAGCAAGACTGGAATGCGTCAGGTTCTTCCTTGTGAAGGTCGTATGAATCAAGCCACATATAAAAGGTTCTCCTGGATTAACACTTGATTCCTTCTGCTCCGGCAATGTTTCCCGACTGAGGACTGATTTTCAGGACGATGCTCCATGCCACACAGCTAGCTCAATCAATGGGTGGATCACCAGATCAAGACCCTGTCATGACCCACCTGAAAAGTCAAGAGGAAGATGGAAAGCATGCAAGGATTGTGCGTGAAATCTGTGATTAAAAATCATGTTATTCCACCAAATATTAATTTCTGAACTCTTCCGGAGTTAAAACATTAGGATTGTTGTTTCTTAATGAATAGGAACTTGTTTTCTTTGCATTATATGAGATATTATTGTGTATTTAAAAATCTGGCCCATCAGCTTTTGTGGCTTTTATTTGGCTATTTTTTTTATTGTATTGCTTTTGTAAGTGGCCTTTAAACCAGTTGTATGATTATATAAGGATGCGGAGGAATTTAATAAGCAATTCTGTGTACACTACACCTTTTAAAGGTATGTCTGCGGTAGGCGCACAAGGAAGGGTCAGAAACAGAATCGTGTCTTGCTGCAAATTACTTCCCACGATTCCTACCCCTCTCTATCAAACCAAATCCCCTAAGAAAGTGCTTCCTCATTAATCCTCTGTTCAGTGTGATGGGTATTAAAAACCACCTCCGCTAATCGTGTAACCACCATCCATATCCAGAGAGCCGAGGAAAGACTCACGAGGGTTTATAAGGGCTCAGGGGGGGTTGACATAATGGAATTCGTGCTTCAGATCCCTCAATTTTTCACTGGAACATATTTCACTTTCCTGTCGCAGTCTTTAAAAATGTCATATCGCCGATCACATCACGTGATCCTGACCTCTTTACATTCTATTCTTTGGATTAGTTGACGATTATAAGCCAGGTTGCTTAAAAGCAGCCAAGTTTGGTTACCTAAATGAGCCCAAATGTTGGGATTTTGCTCTGGAAGGTGACGCCAGTAAAAATCTGTGGGCACTGTGTAAAGAGCCTGTCACTTCCTTCCAGCTCGTTCTGTTATACGGAGCGGTTGTGCGGCACTAAGGCCAGCTGAAAGAGACCTGACAGGTGAGGAGCTTAATGTTGGAGGCTCTGTACCTTTCCGCTGAAGTGGATCACCACAGAGTTTTACCTGGATCAGCATGACCTCCTTGAACCAAGCTGCCATTCTGAGAGCAAACACACTCTATTGATTTAATTTGTGTGCCTCTCTATTTGCCCCGTTTTAGCCCAGGTCAGATGTTCTTGCTGAAGACTTTTGTCTCTGCTGATCTACAGCATGTAATGAAAGGTTATTGCCCCACCGATGGTATTTTGATGTAAGGAATGAAAAAGCAACCACAGCTGCTACTTTCACAGCTACGCTGAGTACCAGTTTCATTTTCGGAATTGATGCACTATTAAATACCAAAACACGGAGTATCTCTATGGTCTATAGGTGTACACATTTCTATAGAAAAAGATATGTGGTGGGCATATTTTCTACGGAAAATGTAAGTTGGTATGTTACAGGACCTACCCACCCCGAATGGAGGAATACAGGAAACAAGGTATGCGTCAAAATTAAGGACTAAACGCCACTTAATTGGTTTTGGTTTTGGATTTGGTATGTAGACATATACAGATGCCTGGACAATTCCACTTTATAGCTACTCTCTCCATAAACGAAGAGTGGCCGCTGCGACTGGTCACAAAAATGTGGGCGCAAATAGCAGGACAAAGAACAAAGTAGAGTTTGACATAGGGCTGGGCGATATACCAAATATTTACAGATACTCATATTGGTATTTTCGGTATTTAAAAAAAATGTAAAGTTGTTTTGTCTTTTTTGTCGGCTACGTTCATGTTCCTATAAGAGGCTGCGTGCTCTCTGTAGGGTAGTCATGTGACTACGTGGCAATAAAAAGGGAATTGTACCCTCAATATTGCTGTGAAGTATTTACATTGGCCTTATACATTCTTTATTTTTGGGGTATGTGTGTTAAAATTATCGTCCATTTATTGTTATCGAGGTAACTGCTCAATATATCGCAATAGTGAATTTAGACAATATCGTCCCAGCCCTAGTTTGACATAACTTTATGTTCTGTGGCGTTCCATGACGTTCCATAGTTAAGTTTGCAGAATGTATCCATACGTGTATGAATAAGCTCTCTTCTAGACACGGGGAGGACATGGAAACTCCACGGATCCAAACCGGGAAGCCGCCTCCATTTAGAAACCCCATATTCCAAACCAGAAACATTTATTCAGTCTAATAGAGCTGATTTGTTTCATCCGGATACGAGGGTGAATCAGCACATTAGTGGTGTGTAGCATTAATACTTAACATGCAAAAACAGTGGAGCCCCCTGGTTCTGAAATCCAAACTAAACTTGTGAAAATTAAAACACGGTAAAAAACACCGTCAACATTTCTCTTGCGATTCTTTGATGGAGCCATTTTTTGACCGCTAACAGCAACAGCCCCCTTAAACGTCTTGTGCCCTGTGCATCTGCTTTGTCATTTTAAGAGCGCCTATCATTTTCTATTTTTATTATCATCCCCCCTGCCGTGGTTGTGACCCGCCAGGTAATGATTGGAAAAAATTTGGCCCGGGGCCGTACTTAACTTCCGACCCCTGATGTATGTTGTGTTTGTAAATATCGCAACTGAATGTAAAGTGTGTAACTGATTAGCTAGCGCTAATCAGCCGACCAAATGATTCAATGCCATAAATATGTATGCTTTTGAAATACAGGGTGTAATTTTGTCAGGTTATCGAGATGCCACATAGATGGGTGTGATGTATGGTGTAAACATTTTCACGTCTTGGGGTGCGTTCGATTTAACCATTAGCATGCAGTGACTATACAAAGAAGATCTGCAAGCTAATTTCCCTCTGTGATTTGAAATTGCCTTTCCATTTTGTCTGGCACATTAAGGAATACCAGGTGGGGTTGTAACCAATTTCCCTCCTCAATTAAGTGCCATCCTGTGGAATAAATATAGTGGAGACGCAAAGTGCAAAAAACAAAATGAACGACAGTTTACACTTAGAAATTAGGCTTGTGGCTCCTCTATCTGTGATGAGGGGTAATTAGAGACTCGGAACAAGCTTCAGGGGCTAAAATGTGTTTGTGTTGTGGGTAATGTAGAGAAAAATAACTGGCCTTAAGCCAAGTATTTTAGTTCCTAATGTCACTTATATAATGAAGACGAATTCATGGACCTTTAAATCTTGGCAGACTTTTCTCATTACCAACAATCATTAAACATACTGCAGTTCTCAGGATATAGTAATCCTGGTTAAGGTCCATGCATCATAAGTACTCTTTAAGGAAATAAATTACCACTTTTTTTCTTCAGGGATAACTCTGCTGATTGCTGGGGCTGTTAAGTTGTTGAGTACTGTTTGCAAATATACATTAGATTGATTTAAGTATTGGAACACTCACACCGTACACGGTACAGGGACTTTTATGTCGTGTGTGGAGATGTTTTTCTGTTCTATTTATGTGCAAGGGTTAAATACCAGTGTAATCATCAACTACACTGCTCAAAAAAATAAAGAGAACACTCATTCAACACGTTCTATGTCTGAATGAATGAAATATTCTCATTGAATACTTTGTTCTGTACAAAGTTGAAGGTGCTGACAAGTAAATCACCAATAGAAATTAAATTCATTAACCATTGGAGGCCTGGATTTGGAGTCACACAAAACAAAACAAGTCAAAACAAGGCTCAGTAGTGTGTCCTCCACGTGCCTGTATGACCTCACTACAACGCCTGGGCGTGCTCCTGATGAGGTGGCGGATGTTCTCCCGAGGGAGCTTCTTCCAGACCTGGACTGAGGCATCCGCCAACTCCTGGACAGTCTGTGGTGCAACGTGACGTTTGATTTACCTGGAGTTGTATTGTGCTGTTCGAGTGTTTCCTTTATTTTTTTGTATATATTCTCTTTAGAAATATTTTATCTGGGTGGCATGGTTTCACAATCGCCTGTAAGCACTGGGGATCAAGGTTTGAATCCCGTTCCAATGTTCTCCCCATGTCACTGCATGAGTTTCCTTTGGGTTCTCTGGTTTCCTTCCACAGTCCAAAAACACGGATACAGGCTGAATTGGCTGCTCTAAATTGCCTCTATTTAGTGTGTCTGTGTGAGTGCCCAGCAAATCTGCCCAGCATCTGAGATGTTCCCCCTGGATGGGCATGGGGAAGAACATATATATTTAAATTAATGTATTCAAAAGCATCTCACATGTTGGAACTTTTGGAACCTCCTCTGGAAGCAATTATTGTTTAAGAATAGGCTTCATTTAGACTTGACAGCCAGATTTGGATACTGATCATCATTCTGGATAAAAGTGTATGTATCTTAGTGGACATCCTGCTTTACAACTATAAGCTATTGGAATAGTTCCATTCCCTGTGTAGATATTATGGCCTGTAGCAATTTAGAAAGGTGTTCCACGAGCGTTTATACTGTATCTGTGGGAATACTCTAATCAGGTTGAAAATAAATATCCGTCACACAGTGGGGGTTTTAACTCGGTCCCTGGAGTGAAACATAGAGTCTAAAGTCCTGAGTTTGAAGCATGTTTTTCGCTCAGTTACTTGAAGAGCAGAGCAAAGCTCCAAATCAGAGGAAAATCGGTGTTGGCTTGGAGCCGGCTTGATCACAGTATGTGAACTGTTCAAAGATGCTACCAAGCACTCGCCGACATGTTGCTAAGGCAACTACACATACACTATATGGACAAAAGGAACACCTACATATTTCACCTACATGAGCTTTTATGACATCCAATTCTCCACTGGTCTCTCTCACCTTTGCAGCTATTACAGCTTTCACTCTTTTGAGAAGGCTTTCTACAAGATTTTCCTGTCTGGGGCAATTTTCGCTGACTTTTATGAATGTACATCCTGGAGAGCATTTGATAATTTGCATACTGATGTTGGATGAAAGAGCCGGGCTCACTCTGAAAGATGGGTAGGGTTGAGGTCACTCGGGTTCTTACTTAACTGTGCCTTTTTGGTTCTTGCCACAAAAAAGAGCCTTCTCCAAAATGGTTCCAACTCGTGTCCAACATGCCCAGCTGAATGCCTACATTTAGACACCTGTGATGATGTGACCGAATGAAGCAGGTGCATTTATAGGTTAAAGAAGTGTGTCCCAAAACTGAATGCTTAATGTGGGGACTTGTTTGTAAATCTGGCACTTTGAGAGAATCTAGAGCCAATCAGAATGCAGGGCACAGGGTGAAGGTGAAGCTTACAATCAGCTTTGATAGACGTGAAACAACGTTCATACAAGTATCTTTAGCTTTTTAAACAAGGGCGAGTTAGTTTTTAGCATTTCCTATGATCATTCACACCTGTATTTCTATAACTACCAATTTATAGAGCAGACACTCTCCATGGAGATCCATTGTAATGAAAAGAACCAAATATTAATGATTAAGAGACAAGAACCCGATGGGTGGGTGGTGGTTCCATGCCCATCCAGGGAGAACATGTGGGTGTGGTAGCTTAATGATTAGGTGGTTGGGCTAGCCATTTAAGGGTTGTGGGTTCAAATCCCAGGTCCATTGAAGTTACCAATGTCCTTGAGCAAGACCCTTAACCCTCATTGCTCCAGGGTTCCTGTATCAACTCTGTGTTCTGACCGCAACCAAGTTGGGATACTTGTAAGTCGCTTTGAATAAAAGTGTTTGCTAAATTATCAAACATTTTGGGTGCTGGGCAGATGCACCCAGGACAATGAGCCAATCCATTGTTGGACACACACACACACACACACTCTCACACACACACACACACACACACACTAACTATGGGGGAATTTTAGAGATGCCAATTTACCGTGGATCCATGTTTTTGGACTGTGAGAGGAAACCGGGGAACCATAAAAAAAACCACGTGAACTTAGGAAGAATATGGAAACTCCACCCAGATCGGGATTTGAACCAGGATCACCAGGACAGATGAACAAATCACTGGGCAAGTTTAGTTTTTTAAGTTGACTTCTAGATGAGACCAAATCAATCCAGCAGCAAGTCTTCAACGTTGGATGGTTCGTTCATTCATTATCTTACGCTTATTCCTTTATGAGGGTCTCGGTTGGGTTCCCCATGCCCATCCAGGGGAGAACGTCTTGGCCGCTGGGCAGATACACCCAGGACAGGGCGCCAATCCATCGCTGGGTAATGGGTGGTGTAATTGAATTTTGATACAAAAGGTGGATTATTTTTAGAGAGTAGACCGTATATTTTTGGTCTCGTGGTTCTGATGTGTTGTGGACCGAGCAGTCAGATGTTAGATGCTCATTTATCTGTCTGTTGAAATCTTATCCCACAAAAGGGAACAAAGTGAACCAGCTTTACAGACAGTACTGGTACATGACTTATCTGTCTGTAGAGACCACTGCACCCCTCTCCTGTCTCTCTTGACCTTTAAAGAATTATAGAAATGCAGGAAACCGACTAGGCGTAACCTTTTCATCGCGGTGTCCAGAGCAGTCAGACTCATGATTCTACTTTTTCTTTGTTTGGACAGAAACATATCAGATGGTTACGACATGTTCTTGTACCTCAATCCTCCAGTGGACTCTAATGAACAGTAGAGTGTCTGAGCATGGCACAGTAAAACCTGTTATACCACGGTCTATATATGGTATTTAACTTACTCCACACCAGCTGACCAGTATTAAGAAAAAAAAATTGTTCGTGGAGTTTATGGAGGGCGACACAGTTTAGTGGTTAGCACGTTCGCCTTTCAGCGCTGGGGATCCTCGTTCAAATCACGATCTGGGTGGAGTTTCCATGTCCTCCCTGTGTACGTGTAGGTTTTTTTCCAGGTTCTCTGGTTTCTTCCCACAGTCCAAAAACATGGATTCCAGGTAGAATTGAATGCTCTAAATTGCCCTGTAAAGTGTCTGGATGTGTGAGTGTGTGTGTGTGTGCCCAGCAACGGATTGGTGCCCACGTGGGCTTCCCCAGGGTTCTCCGGGTTCCTCCCACAGTCCTCCCATGGCTTCAAGGTAAATTGAATGCTCAAAATTGCCCTGTATAGTGTGTGTGTGTGTGTGTGTGTGTGTGAGTGAGTGTGTGCCCAGCGATGGATTGGCGCCCTGTCCTAGGTGTATCTGCCCAGCACCCGAGACGAAATACTAATCTGCCAAAGTCAGAGTGCCACCTGGTTCTTACAGGGAAGAGCAAGTGACACGCTGATTGGTTTATCGCACGTTACACCCAAAACACATCCACGAATAAGTTCGATTTAGTGGTTAGCACGTTCGCCTCTAAGCGCTGGACATTCCCGGTTCGAATTCCGATCTGGGTGGAGTTTCCAATGTCCTCCCCGTGTCTGCGTGGGTTTCCAGTGGGTTCTCCGGTTTCCTCCCACATTTCAAAAACATGGATACAAGGTAAATTGAATGCTCTAAATTGCCCTGTATAGTGTGTGTGTGTGGGGATGTGAGAGTGAGAGTGTACCCAGCGATGGATTGGCACCCTGTCCTGGGTGTATCTGCCCAGCGCCCGAGACGTTCTCCCCTGGATGGGCA
>JAOUQT010331290.1:0-13413 GCA_025769995.1 Xyliphius kryptos
GGAATTTCCACTGAAGTTGGATCAGCCTGTCATTTGATTTTGAGTAGGATTCCAAATCCAGACCTCCATGGAATAATTATTTTGATTTACATTTTGTTCATTTTTTATGTTATTTTCTTCTCAACATATTCCACTATCTACTAAAGAAAGATTTTCAACTAAAATATTTTATTCATTAAGATCTACGATGTGTTATTTTAGTGCTCCCTTTATTTTTTGACCAGTGTATTTTGCAGGGACAGTGTGAATGAAGATAACGAGGCGATTGTAAACAAAATGAAAAATAAAAGTGAGCCAGTTGGCTAAAATGAACTCCACAAACTGGACGAAAAAAAATTGTAGCATTACAAACACCCTGTATACTTCATTCATGCTGTCTTTACAAAACAATTTAACAATTATTTTTGCTTCCTATGTAAAGTGCGTACCCTTTTCCTGTGACTGGCTGGTTGTGAATGTTGTATTGGATTTGTAATTGTAAATTTGTCTTTACGCATGTACTGTAATCTCATGTAATATGTAGATAATATGTTTTGCATTTTTCGGCCAGCGTAGATTTCACACGAAAACCCCAGTATAGCATCACATTTAAAGTCACTTTAACTTTCTTTTCAATTCTCACGCTCCTTCTAAACTCTAGAAGGTTTTCTGTATGCTTGGTTTAATTGCCACCATGTGACTGAAAATTAGTTGAACATGTTTAATTAATATAATGGCTGGTGACTGTATAGGAGAATGTTAGTGTTTGTCTGACCTTGATGCTGTCCCGTCACTCTGTCTTTGGGCATGTGTGTATTCACCACTGGTCCCGCCTGAAGAAAAAGCTCCCATAACAGGGGCTCTGACACCTTTTCATCCAGACCTCCCACATACACTGTTGCATCTATATCATAATATACATGATTATCATTACATCAAAAACAGACCAAAAATCAAATTATCTGAGCCTTACATGAGCATTCACAAAGAAAAGAGACTCTTGTTTTGATATTAATCAGATGGCAGAGGGATTCATTTAAGAACTGTAAAGACATGTAGGCACATAACCATCATTATTCCCTGCCTCTGCATTACTGATGATCCTACACTCTTATCATAAGATTAAATTGTGATGTGTTAAAAGACTGGTTGGCACAGTGGGTTAATGATTAGCATGTTCACCTCTGTGCTGGGGATCTAGGTTTGAATCCTTAACTTGGTGGAGTTTTCATGTACATGACCCCCTCCTCCCATCCAAAAACATAGCACAAAAAACATTCTCCCCAAGATGGGGAACCACCCTCGACCTTAGTTCCTAGTCTAGGACTAAACAGAAAATAATGAGACCAGACTCTGATCTGTTTAATAAAGGCATTCTGTCAGTGCTAAGGTTTGCTTTTACTGGGTATTAAATTTATTAAATAGAAATGTGTAATAACGGTCCCTAAATCTGATTGACTAAGCTGTTCGCCCAGCCGTGACATTATTAACAATAACGCACACCTCTGACTGCTTCACATTCATATTAGACAAATTAGACTTAGTTTTATTGAACTCAGGACGTGATATTGTAAAACTTGTATATTTAAATTATATTCTGATTATATAATTTTATAAATTGTAATCTGATTAACCCCAACATGATCTATATATTTACTTTTGTTTATATATAGATTTGTCGTCAATCATTATCAATTAAACACACGGCATTAAGAATGAACAGAAAAATAAGGTTGTGTTCCAATCCAATCAAATCCGAACAATACTGTTCTTTCATGAGTCGCAACAATTATTAACTTTACGACTTAAAGTTTAGACTTGTTAGTGCATATTGCGCAGTTTGGGACACAGCCATTATTTGCAGGACTAAAGCCGCTAACATGCTAACGTTAGCTTTGTAACATCTCAGAGGGATTGAAACGATCTATAAATACTGGGTTGTGTTTAAATACACATTGATATTAGCAAACGTATTTAATAATCTATAGATTAGTCAGCGCGTGTGATTAATATAACATTACCTTGATTTCTTTCTGATATTGGTCCCGCCGCCATGACAAAAGCGGCGCGTGTGTTGGCGGAAAGGATGTTCTTCTTCGAAAATAACTGTAATCAAAGCTCAGTGCTGCCCACTGTGGTGACTACACAACGGTTCACTATACTCAAATCTACACTCGTTTTTAATTTTGTGGTGACATTTTCTAGGAGAGCATTACTTCATGATGAATACACATCGAGGGATGTTTAAAGGTAAAATTAAAGAAAATTTCTTATTGCTTTAATCACAATGCAAATGTATTTATTTAAATCAAATTTAAACATATGTGCTTAGACAATGATATAGGGACCATGTTGTAAATAAAAGTTTATGACATTTCAACCCATCAAGGTAAAGTATTCCATAGTGTATATTCATAAAATGCAACCATGTTCTGCTTAATCCGATATTAGCGTTGCATAGGGTTCCTCATGCCCACCCAGGGGAGATACATCAAGGACAGGGTGCCAATTTATCGCTGGACATACACTCACATACACATAGAAACACACTACAGTATATAGAGCAATTTAGAGCAACCATTCGAATCCTTGGTTTTGAGTTGTGGGAGGAAACAAGAGAAGCCAGAGGAGACCCACATGGAAACAAGGTGAACTTGGAAACTGCCTCTTATTGAAAACTGACTATTATTAAATGTGTATTGATAATCCTTTATGTGTATTTTTTGATGGATTAGTTCATTTATTGATAACTGGTAACAATAATTGATAATTGCGGGATTACTGTCGGAGGAAACCGGAGAACCCAGAGAAAACCCATGTGGACACAGGGAGGACATGGAAACTCCACCCAGATCGGGATTCGAACCAGGAATCCCCAGAACTGAGAGAAGAACGTGCTAACCTCTAAGCCAGAAGTACTTCTTACTTTCTCACGTTCAATGGTTCGATATCGCAATTGAACGGAAGACCCCTCCAGTGTCACATTGGGGTCTTCTTGAGTACCTACAAGACTGAAATTTGGCATTGTGATTCCTTATCATGTCCTTGAAAAAACTGAAGGGTTCTTGCTTTCCGAAATTCTTTATTTCATTCAATATCGCTATTGACCGCAAGACCCCTATAATGTCACATTGGTACCTACAAGGCTACAAGGTTGGAACTTGGCATCGTGCCTACCTACCATGTCCTTGAAAAAGCTCATGGGTTCTTGCTTTCCTAAATTCTTTGGTTCGTTCAATATCGCCATTAAACACAAGGCCCTGGATGCATTGGGGTCTTCACAAGTACCTACAAAGCTGAAACTTGGCTCCATCATTTCTTATCATGGCCTTGAAAAACCTACTGATGAATTCACAAAAGAAGGCAACCGGATGGACACCAAAGTCACAACTCACACTATAGTCATTCTATATTTCATAATTTAAATTGCCCAAAATTATTATTCTATAATAAACCCTTTCATTTTAAATATATAAACTCAAAAGCCATCTACTGTACAGCCATCTCTGTAGCCATCTACTACAGTTTAGCCATTTAAAAATAACTGCCTTTCAACTTTCATGTTATTAATTTCTCCACTGTAGCACAACGTGGGTATTGTGCTAGTCAATGAATAAACCTTCAAGAAAAGTGTTCAAGGTGTTCTTTCTTCAGAGCAGGTGAGAATGTGGATATGACTGTGGATAACTTTAACCTGGCTTTAAGAGAACGTATCTTTAAAGAATTATGAAGAGTTAAAGGTCATTTCTGATTTAAGGAGGAGTGCAGTTGGAGGTCCTCACCCTTACAGGGCGGTGAATGGAATGGGTTCAGGTCTAACCTGAAGTGTTTAAATCTGTGCTGTGAGTGAGCGAGTGTATGTGTGGATGTGATTTAGTCACTCCCATCCCTCGCTATTGTAAGTGTGTGTGTGTGTGAGAGAGTGTGGTTGGACCTGTTCCGCCTGATACACAACTCTGTCTCATTTGTGCTGGAACTACAGACAGAAGAAACAGCATGGGGTCATTATGATCACACCTCCAAGATCTTATCAAGTCTGGGCTTCCTGATTTCTTTCATCCAACTGGAGAGACACACAGCTGCACTACAGAGACTCTACTAACCAAAAACACGGCTATGGATTTGGGATACAACTTTGTGTTTAAAGGTAAGGTCATATATTTACTACTGAATCAGTTGTCCTTTATTTTATATATTTTTAATATTTAATTTTTACTAGCATTAAAATGTTATGATAAATAAATGAGTGTATAAAGATGAAACACCCCCTTTGATATAAAAATAAGAAGATAAAACAAAATAAATAAAACCCGAACTGTGGGTTGTACTTATATCAGAGTATATTTGATTGTAAATACTTTCATGTAAAAATCATTAATCTTGTTGATGTTTAATTGAGCCTTCCTAAAAATACTACATTTGCTGGTATGTATAGAACTATTTAGATGGTTGATGATTCCTAGCGCTGCAGTGACCCTGATGTGGTGATAGTGTTGCACTGATATGAGTGGATACGGGTGCTAATGAAAAATTAACACCGCTGTGACACTACCTAAAAGAGAACGGTCAACCAATCAGAATAGGCATCATCCTTAGAATACTAATTCTCAATTAAACTCGGTTTCATATATAATTAAAGCAATTTTTACAACATAAAACCGCCACTAAACAGTATTATCAGATATCAACAAATAACAAGCCATTAAAATAGATTTATTTAATGCTCAACCCTGTGTGCCGTATTGCTTTTAAAAAAACAGTTACAAACACACAATTTCCTCCCACATGAAGGTAATTTGAATGCTCTAATATGCCCTGTATAGTGTGTGTATATGTGTGTGTGACTGTGTGAGTGTGTTCCCAGCGATGGATTGGTGCCCTGTCCTGGGTGTATCTGCCCAGCGCCTAAGATGTTCTCCCCTGGATGGGCATGGGAAACATCAAAAAAATCAGACCGTTCTTATCAGAACAGGCTACTCAGCTGCTGGTCCAAGCCCTAATCTTATCCCAGCTCGACTATTGTAATGCTTTGCTTCCACAATCAGGCTTCTACAGTTGGTTCAAAACTCAGCAAGCCGACTCGTATTCAACCAGCCCAAGCGAACTCATGTCACTCCACTACTCCTTTTTCCATTGGCTCCCTGTAGCTGCTCACATTCAGTATAAGGCACTGACTTAGGCCTACAGGACAATCTCTGCATCTGCCCCCTCTTACCTTCAATTCAGCTTTCCAAAATACAACTCGTTTAATGCGCTCTAGTGATGAATGTCGGCTGGTGATTTAAACTCACCGTGGTGCTAATTCTTACTCATTTCATGTCCCTTAGCATTTTCAAGATGCTTCCCAAAACACATCTCTTTCACAAACTCTAGGTAATAAAAAATCTGATCGGATAATGATCAGGTTTGAGAATACTACAGTGTAGTTGGTTTCTCATTAGCTACTGACTAGGGGTTCTCTCATTTGTAAATCACTTTGGAGAAAAGCCTCTGTAAAATAACCAAATGTAAATCCTAACGTTATCTCTTTATCTATTTATTCATTATCTTCCACTTATTCCTCTACGAGAGTCGTGGGGGGGGGGGGGGGGTTTCCCATGCCCATCCAGAAGAGAACATCTCGGGCGCTGGGCAGATCCTAGAACAGGGCCCCAATCCAATGCTGGGCACATACTCACTCACACAACCACATTGGGCAATTGTAGAGCATTCAATTTACATTGAATCAATGTTTTTGGACTGTGGGAGAAAACCGGAGAACCCGGAGGCACCCACACAGACATGCGGAGAACATGTAAACTCCAATCAGATCGACCACTGCTAACTACTAAGCCACCTTGCCGCCGTGATCACTTTGTATGGTATATTTTTTTCCTGTGTATAATTTACTCACATTACTGTTTGACGCTCTTAGGGGGCCAAGCCACCAGAAAAAAGTTAAGGCCACAGTGGCAAGAAAAAGCTTCCAGAAAAGCCAATAAAATAAAAACACATAACATGATCAGTGAGGGTGAGGGACCATTGTACTTGATCTAAAGCGAACTATTTTTCCTACAGTGATTACACATGGGGGAATTGGCATGTCATCAGGTTTTTTTTGCTTCAAACCCATTAACAATATTATATAATGCAGCCATTAACTGGATGTTCAAAGTTATTAATTAGGGGTTTAAACTCAGAGACCCAGTCATCAAATTGGAATATCTGTAATTGCTTTAAATAACAATGTCCACAAAATGACATGACACAAATGTAATAGTATTAATCGTATGGAAAGTATGACTGTATTTATATAGTATATGGAGCAGTTAATTTTTATGATGGATGTTGGATCTACTCAGTATTGGGTGTAAGTGCTGGACATTAACTAGATCTGTGTTTCATCTTCAGTGGTGTTAATTGGGGAATCAGGCGTCGGAAAGAGCAACCTGTTGTCCAGATTTACCAAAAGTGAGTTTAACCACGACAGTCGCACCACTATTGGGGTGGAGTTCAGCACACGCAGCATGCAGCTGGATGGAATCACAATCAAAGCGCAGATTTGGGACACAGCCGGATTGGAGCGCTACCGAGCCATCACCTCAGCGTGAGTGCCCTGGTTCCAAAACTAAAACAAAACAGTTTAACTGTTCAACTTATTTTTGATGAATACAGTGCAGCAGTGTGGCGCAGTGTGCTGTGATGCTGTACAAAATACTAATACATCCTTCACCTTTATTACCCATAATACATTTTACTACATTTTTTCACAAGAATAAAGAGTTAAAATTGATCCCTTACCAAATCAATTAATTTACCAAATTGCCCACAACTGTAAAGTACATATGAACAAAAGTATGCAGATACAATTCAATTATATTGAATATAACATACTAAAGTGGCCGCCTAGCCGTGTTAACAATAATGTACACCTCTAACCGCTTCACATTCGTATCAATGCATTATTTATTTTGACTTATAAAATATAGATTCATACAAACAGTGAGCCAATTCCAGATGAGCACTTAGCTTGTTGTGTTTTGAAAAAATGCATTAATGGATCAAACCTTGTTTAATTTAAATCCAAATTAATAAATTAAGTTCTTAGCCATTTTATAAAAGCATTGTTGTAGATTATTGTGTATAAGAGGTCCTTCCCATGATTTAATCATAATAATGCATGCCCTCTTGTATTGCTTTATAACACTACCAGGCATAAAGAACGTTGCTTATATGAAGGTGTTGAGTAAGATATGCTGCCCTACAGCTGATGCACGTGATTACAGGCGTGTACAGCACTAGAACAAAGCACAGAAGAATGGGATGTGGCTCTCTGATGTCACTGCTATTCTGTGCAGGTATTACAGAGGAGCCGTGGGAGCCATGCTGGTTTATGACATCTCCAAACACCTGACCTACGAGAACGTGGAGAGATGGTTAAATGAGCTGTACAACCATGCTGATCCACACATCGTCATCATGCTGGTGGGAAATAAGAGTGATCTGGCATCCCAGCGGACAGTGCCCACAGAGGAAGCCAAAGCTTTTGCAGGTAATCACTTAAAAATGCTTTAATAATACAAAGGCAGAGGGTGTGGAGGAATGGTTTACACCCATGAGAAAAAGAACCTTTTTGAATTCAATGGTTTTACATAATTTCGAATCCCTTAATGGTCTTCAAAATGGTATATTAGGTAAATAAAAAACACATGATAAATTACACTGTGTTATTACTAATTTCGGGCGGCACGGTGGCTAAGTGGTTAGCACGATTGCCTCTCAACACTGGGGATTCCCGGTTCGAATCCCAATCTGGGTAAAGTTTTCACGTGTACCCCGTGTCTGCATGGGTTTCCTCCGGGTTGTCCGGTTTCCTCCCACAGTCCAAAAACATGGATTCAAGGTAAATTAAATGCCCTAAATTGCCCCATATATTGTGAGTGAGTATGTGCCCAGCGATAGATTGGCATCAGCCCAGCGCCCGAAAAGTTCTTCCCTGGAAGGGCATGGGGAACCCTATGTCACCCTGGTAGAGGATCAAGTGGAAGATAATGAATGAATGAACAAATATTTCTAATTTAACAGAAGTGAATGAATGTTAGCATTGGGGGAAAAATACACCCAGTGGATAAACAGCTTGTCAAACCAAATGGCTGTGCATTTTACACCTAGGCCTTCAGTAATATCAAAATCTAATTAGTTGAAGCAATAGATGTTGATCTACACTTATTAAATGCTACAGGGCCTGCACAGTGAAATTGACAAGGCACCTTATATGTCTACATACCAATACCAAAAATTCATTCTGAGGATGTAGGCAGACATATTTAAAGCATGGCAACCAATGATGCTGGAATGTGATTGGCAAAAGAAAATATATGTCTGAAAGCTGCGCAACCGAGGGAAACGGTTATGAATGGAAACAGACAGAGCATTTGGAATTATTTAGTATTCATGGCAAAAATATAATTAACATCAGTCTGTGATTCAGATATTTTTAGGCTTTGAAGATCCTTGGTCAAATCATCTTCAGAAGTAATATTTTGAAGTGATAACCATTTTTTATATGATTATATCATTTCACATCATTGTGGAGGAACTTTGGTTCACTCTTTTCACAGTTGCCCCGTGACCTTACCCCCTCATATAGAATTACGCGAAGGATAACAAGATGAGATGAGATTTTTTTGGGTGTAGTAAAATCTCAGTGTAACTGGCTCGTTGGCAGGTCCCATTTTAAATGTTTTGAATAATAAACATTTTTTCTTTTTCCCTTACAGAGAATAAAGGTTTGCTCTTCATCGAAACATCAGCTCTAGAATCCACCAATGTGGAAATGGCTTTTCTGCAGGTTCTCACAGGTGGCATACTCAAATCCTAAACTTACTAATCAATCATGATCCTTCTAAACAAAACTGTAATATCTGTAATAAAGAAAACTTCTTTCTTTTATTTTAGAGATCCATAGGAAGGTAGCAAGCAAACAGGTGACCCGGGGCTCCATCAGTGCTGTCACGCTGGGCTCCAACGGCCCTCTCAGTGAGGCAACAGAGGAGAGCCGGAACTGCTGCCAAAAATAGTAATACTTCCCTGGAGTCTTTCTAAATGCTCTTATTAGTATTATTATAATATATAACAGACTGGCTGAGTCAGACATCACCAGCGTTAATACCATAGACTGTATATAAGAGTGGACTGAATGAAAGCTATAGTCCAACTTTAACCCCATTCTAGTCTTGTGTACCGTGGTGCTTGGAAGTTTGTTATATAATTATTAATTATATGTGGTATATAACTTTAAGCTTATTTGAATACTATTTATTAGATAAAGAAAATTATCCAATATTCCATATCTTTGAGTCTCAAAAGTATGTGACTATCATTAGCAGATAATTTTAATGGTTAAATTAGAGTCAGATGATTTTAATTAATGGAATCACCTCTCAGCACCTCTCAGTCCAAAAACCGCTCTAAATTGCCCCTATATATTGTGTATAATGGAACGGTGCCCTATCCTGGGTGTGTTCTGGGTAAATACACCCCCATGTAATCTGTACCAAACTGCAGATGGGGAGCAAAATTCTTTTTTGCAACCTTGCCAATCACAACAATTTTGTTTCATGTTCTTTATTGTGGTCATAAACCAAGAAGCATTCAATTATTAGAAGGTACAATGGGTTCCAAGGTAACCTCATAGATTTGCACACTTTGCTCTGGGCATGATCTTCGTTGGTCAACCACTCCTGGAGAGGTATAATAATATAATATATATCTGTCTATAAATTAGTGAAGTCCAAACTCCTTATAGATGGTTCTGTAACATTTTTAGCTAGGTGAGCATTTAAAATGGTTCTGATGAGGTCATTACAAATCTTTCTTGTTCATGCACAATGCGTGTTGTGAAAATCAGATTTCGCTAGCTATCTAATCTTTATATAAAACTGGGTATCCACTCATTTGTGTTATCCTATTAACTAAAGACATTTGATAATTTAATTTCCAAATTGTATGTTTATCCCAAAGGTTCACAAACTTTTGCTTGTTAGAGATATGAAATTTTTTTGACCAATTTGTTCCCTTTATCTAAATGTAAATCTTGGTCAAAATATGCAAACCAGTTTAATCGTTTTTTTTTTTCTTTGACCAACTGCCCCTTCTTTTAATGCGACTCTGTACGTAAATTTACAATTAATAGGATTTTTTAAAAACTGACAGTGACGGAATTTGGTGATGAGGTGATTGCCACTTGTCAGCTATTAACCAATACTAATCCAGTATTGAGAAGGTGCAGACACATATCATGTCTGGATCGTAGCCATGTAGACAGCGGGTATCACATGGGATAACGTTGCTAGCGAGAGATAACGTGGACTTCTTTCCCCAAGATTAACTATGTCAATTATTTTTACTGACTAACAAAAGTAAGGCTCAGTCAAAATGATCAGAAAACTGTCCAACAGTCCTTTGTAAATATTTTTTTCATTCATTTTTAACAAGCCACTTTATTTAATAAAAATACATGACAAACCCGTGCACTTTTAAAATTAAGAGAAGCTAACAGACCTATTCTGTGTCTATTCCATTCAGCTGAAGGTCTATTTTAGTCACTGCATAAAGACCGTGCAGGGGCATTTTGGTTTGGATAGTCACTGTAATTTGGAATGATGTTTACTAACGCTTTTATTTTTGGCTTTAAACTGCCAACTGGCACTTCCCGACCACTTTTACGTACAGTTTATGGTAATTTAGCCAGGGTTCCACTGTCTTTACCAACAGAACACTTAATGTACTTTAAAACAAACTCTATCAGAATGTAAGCATGTGAACACGCCTCCTGATTTTAATTTAAGTGAAGGCCACAGAATGCACTACTTTATGTTACTTTGTATGTGAACATTCCACTTCTCCAACTACAATTTTCTGCTGAAGGCCATTACATGAGCACAAGAGCTTTCTATCATCAATGACTCACTTTACCCCCAGAAATCCTATTAAAATTTTTCTCAATACAGTGGAGATTCTAAGAGCTGCAGAGTTTTATCAATGCCTATAGATTGGAACAAAATCCAATAATGCTAGATTTCTATGTTGTCCAGGAAACATTAACATGTTTATACCATTAACTCACTATAAAAAATAATTATAATTTCTTTTACAAAATTAAAAGCATAGTGGTTAGCATGTTCACCTCTCAGCACTATGGGGGATCCGGGTTTAAATCCCGATCTGGGTGGAGTTTCCATGTTCTCCCCGTGTCTGTGTGGGTTTTCTCCGGTTTAGTCCCACAGTCCAAAAACATGGAATCAAGGTAATTTGGCTGCTTTAGATTGCCCTTGTGCCAATCGATGGATTGGTGCCCTGTACCGGGTGTATCTGCACAGCGCCCGAAACGAAATATATATACAGTGTGGGACATAAGTATGGATACATCCTAATATAATGGTTGCCGATATCACCTTACCATTCGTGGCATATTAGTACATGGGACGGGAAAACATTTGAGGCCGGGTGAAACCAATGGCAGTTATCTGCAAAGCCACCATTTTGGATTCAACTTTACTTTTATTAATGGGAAGGGGGGTCATGTGACACATCAAGGACTAAGAATCCCACAAGAAAACAATGGTGTGCTCAGTTTTAACGCAGTTTTATTTATTATCAAGTTATTGACACGTTGTGACATGGAGCAAAGACAGTAACCCACTAAAGTATGTGATTCTCGCAATTCTCTTCTCCCACTCTTGACAAACCGAGAGCAATATCACAGAAGAAATGCTACCACATACCACCTGAAACAATGGATTCAGGAGGCCTTTGGTAGCATTTAATTATTAAACTTACATAATTATTAACAGTACTATTACCACTTCACCTGCTGCCTCCGCCCTCTTCATCACTGCCACTTTTACTGCTGATCCTCCCAACACTGCCACTCCCACTTCCTATTAATAGACCACTGAAATCGTGTTGCCATTTTGTAGTGGGTGCCATGATCATTGGATATGCATTATTGTTACTAAAAAGTGCCAGATCAGACCAAAAACACAAGTGCATGGGTCATCCACTGCAACATTTAGACCACTACACCAAACTGCCATTATATAACAATAACAACTGTGTGCGTACGAGATCTATGTAGTAAATTATTTTAAGTGAATGTTTTCTGTTTTTGTTTATAAAAATGTTTACAGGAAAAGTTTACAATAAATAAAAATTGTATTCATATTTGTATTGTTTGCATGAATGCTCCAAAGATTTGAATAAAGTCAAAGTCTGACTTTTCTTTTATTGCCTTCCACCACTTTAAAACCCAGTTTGCTGCTCGTTAACATCCGGCAGGAATGAACTGATAAAGTGATCAATTTTGCATGTGGGTGATCAATATATGGGTCCCAGGGTGAGACCAGTTAAAAACCACTACTCTATTAAATTTGGGTCGAGGGGTTAGGTTCGTTGCCCAAGGGTACTTTAGCCATGATACTTGGTGGGGCCAGAAATCAAACCAGGGACCTTCAGGGGTCGCAAGGCTGGTTCCTTAACCACCAGCCTGACAGTTAAGTTTATATAATACAGAACGTTTTAAAAATTAATTGTAATCTAAGATGAAGATGTAAGCAGATGAACCTGTACCTGTAAAAGTTGCAATCATGATATACAGGAATAGATCAGGTTTAATTCTACTTTTAATGTGCAGTTTATTGGTTTTCAGAAAATTGTGAAGCTTGATGCAGTTTTTAAGTCTTAATGATGAGCTTTGATATCAGTGTTTAGTAAAAAAAAATGATTGTGTTGCGTAAATGTTGAACTTTGTGATGATCAGCTGAGCAGCAGGACACAATCTGTACCCGGATACTGCGGCAGCTTCAAGTCATACTTCTCTTCCAGTGCAGGAGGAACGAATCGTCCTCCTAGAAAATGATAACGGCCTTTAAACAGAGATGCTGCTTTCTTCGGTGCAGTCAGAGAGACCAGCAGATCTGGCTGGATGCCGTCAGATGCACCACGCTCCACATCCCAACCTGAGACCACATCAAACATAAAACTATGTATAACTACACAGTATTATAAAACAGGTAGTTCCGGCCGGTCCTTAAATCTGATTGGCTGAGCCGTTCGTAATGACAATATTGACAACAATGCACTCCTCTGACCGCTTCACATTTGTATCAATGTGTGGTATACTATACATTATTTTCCCATTTTTTTATAAACTGCATTCTGTAATTTGGCCACTAAAAGGCAGTATTTGATTGTTAGAGATTTTATTGGTAATTTTGTTTTCAATACACACATTTATGAATCAAACCTCGATTTTTCATGGGTATGTTGTAACCGGGGTGGCACGGTGGCCACATTCGCCTCTCAGTGCTGGGAATTTCCAATCTGGGTGGAGTTTGCATGTTCTCCCCATGTCTGCGTGGGTTTCCTCCCACATTCCAAAAACATGAAGGTAAA
>JAOUQT010331298.1:0-13411 GCA_025769995.1 Xyliphius kryptos
GTTCAGGAGAGCTAGAACCAACCCCCCCCTCCCCCCCGCCCACAGTCTCACAAGCAGAAAATGGTTGCCTACAAATGACTCAATGATCTTTGCAACAAGCTTCCAGGCCCTTCTTCTTCTTCCAGTTTCCATAGCAACTGGATGACATACCCAGTACTTTCCCAAGTCTGAGCGAGGCAGAGAGAGTGATGAATGCACACAGGGAGAAATGCAAAGATGAAAAAGCAGGGCATAAGAGAGAAGGAACGAACAAACAAAGAGAATAAATGATGTGAAAATCGGATGGCATGAGATGTCCTGGTGCTCATTTAACCTCGATGGTCGAGAACTCCATTACCCAAAAAGCCATCAGCAGTGATGACTCACCCCCTGTTTTGGTATTTGCATGCAGCGCAGATAGCCGCGCAGAAGCAAGCGATGCAGTTCAGCCATTTTGTAGAAGCTCTTAAGTCTGGAAAGAACTCCAACCATTAAATCTAACTGAGATGATCATGATTTTTATTTAAATATTAAATGTGTAGTGATGTGGTTCAGATTTATATTCAGATGAATAGTGTTTAATTTAAAAGTGAGATTACGCAGATTGACAGGTTTTAATCTAACAGAAAACTTGCTTTCAGAACAGGGTTCCGACTCAGCCCTAAAGGTTCCATCCACCCTGTTTACAGCAAGAGGAACCTAGATGGCCGGAATAGTACTAGTAATATTGTAAAGTTTTACATCTAATAGAATTCCAATTTGAACTTCATTAGCTGCAAGAGTGGATTAAAAATCGACCTATAAATAAATTTAGTCGAAATAAACTAACATACCCGTTTTTGAAAATGTAGTGAATAGAAGTAAAAAGTATTAAGTAACAGAAATACTTAAGAACGGATACCTAGAAAAAAGTACAGTAACAAAGAACATTTACTTCATTACTCACGACCTCTGGAGAGGAATAATAATACCTTCAGCTGTACTCTAATACTTTATCGTTATCCTTGTCTGATTGTATTCATACAATTCGTCATTCAGAACATCATATGTTTAGTCTTTAAATAGTTGTAGTTAATCTCTGGTTTAAATGGCTTGTTTCAGAAATGATAATATTTATAGGGTTATTAATAGTTTTTTAGATCATAATCTGCAGTATTGTATATTAAACTGAAATCATTCAAATGATGTCATTAAGAATGTCATTAATTAGAAATCAGGCTCCATATCTAAATCAGCTTAGTGATCTCCTACTATTCCTTATAGTAGAATCAATTAATTATTCATTAAAACTAAAAATTTTATAACAAGGAATCCATTTTTTTAGTCCATACACAAACACTTTAGGCTTACTGAGATACTTCAACACTGTCTTGCCAAAACACACATGGTGCAGCTAACTGATAATAGCTACAATGTCTCCCCCTTTGAGTGTGATATTTTATTTTTTTATTTTATTTATTTATTATTATTATTATTTTTTTAGAAAATATAAAATTGATAAAATTGTCTCTTAACTCTATTGACAAGTTTGCAGCTGGATATACGATGGACGCATGGGGTAAATGGCGTGTTGTGTGTCTGGCGCCTCTTTCCGTGGAGGACTTTGAGGACATATACTTTAATTAATTAAATCATAAATTTGGATTTATGATTACGGGTATTCTGCTGATTGTATTAGGCGTTGCCCTGGCATATTGGGAAATTAAAAGAGTTGGATCAGTTGGTCAACATCCCCATGAACTACTCAATTTTATTGATGTGATGGGCAGAGCAGGTGGCACTCAGACTGTGACTTTGAATTGCAATATGGAAACTATCCTGGAGCAGCTCACGGCTTTGCGAACGGGTTTGAAAAACATGGGGACCAGGTATCTGACAGATTTGTATCAAATTGTGCTGTCTCTCGTCTAAAAAAAAAATTAGTCATATCAGCTTTGGCCTTCAGTGGCAGGTTGCTGATAGCGAAACCACACTCGAAGATAGCGAAGATTAAACGTTGCTATGGAGTCCTGGCCACCAACTCTGTTTTTACTTTTCATACTCCATATTCAGATTTTTCAAAAATTTCCCCATTGTGGGACCAATAAAGGCATCTTATTTGATTTCTTTTTTTCTTTCTTTCTCTTTCTTTCTTTCTTTCTTTCTTTCTTTCTTTCTCTTTCTTTCTTTCTTTCTTTCTTTCTGTTTGGTATATCTGTAAATTTTGTAACCTAAATGTAGCTTTAGTTAAATTGTTATTTGATGTCTGTATGTGAAAGAACCATTCATTTCAATAAAAATACTTAAATAAAAAACTGATGACACTTTTTATCTTTTTATATATTATATAATTATAAATTAACATCCCCAAAAAAGAATAGAAATTGGGTTTTGTGTGACACTTACCATAGCAATAACTGCAGCTCCAGCTCCGGCCAGTGCACACACAAACAGGTGGAACGTCATATTCAGCTAAAAAAACAGTAAAGGATTAAATTCCAGGAACAACTGAAGTTTATTTTAAAATGTTGTTTGTTGTGGAATCTGAGTTATACCTCGGTAGATTCACACAGATCAAAGAATTTAGTAGTTCCAGCACAGATTTTCTTTTCTTCGCTGATGGTCACGACACCTGGAATCAGAAAGGATGAATGATCAATAATACTGTTAAGAAATTTGTATTAATACATTTTCAGCACATCGTAATTATAGTAAAACAGAGTTATGCCAAAAATCTGCCCTCAGACTTTACCCTTAATACACAGAGAGCACTTAGAAAGAAAAAAAATTACCCTGCTAATTGGTGTGTTCACAAATTTCATGCAGTTATATATAATATCAGTTGATGCTGTTACATTAGTTAAAAATATCAACATGATTAAAATCTTCAAGTTGACAACATATTAATGCTTATCTTGGGAGTGATATGATCCAGGTTTAAGAGGGCGTGACATTATTGTGAATAAATCATGGGCAAATAAATGTGTTTATTTATTAATTTGCTCTTCCTCAACGTTATCTAGTCCGTTTTCAAAAGTAAACACTGATCGTTGAGTAACAGGATTCTGGTTTCTTTAACAATCAAATACCAAATTACAATTTAAAAAAAAAAGGGAAAAATATTGTACATCATGCATTGATGTGTGTGTGAGGTGTGTCTTATTGTCAATAATGTCACGGCTGGACAAATGGCTCAGCCAATCAGATTTAAGGAGTGGAACTCCACGATTTTCCAAAATAAAGCACTTGTAAACGTGTTTACCGAACTGCCGAGGATCCAAACACACGCTTGCTCCTTCCAGCACCGTGGTGTTCTTGCAAATAGTCCAGATGTTGAAGTACATAAAGACAGGCAGAGCAGTGAAGGCCGTCACTCCCAGCCAGGCCAACATGAAGATGTATGTCAGCATGATGAACTGTAAACGTAAAGTCAGGCCCGAGTGCGAATGCTTTAATATGACTTTAATACATAATACTGTAAACAAATCATCAAATCATCAAGATCTGTTACCCATGCGCTAACACAACGGCCGCAGGCGGTGATCTTAAAATCTCCATACAGGTCTTTAATGGCTCCACTAGTGAAGAAGCCCTCCACCATCAGAAGGATTCCATACACGAAGAAAGCAGATGCGATGCCGTAGATCACATACTTAATGATGTCAATGCTGCAGAAACAGTGTTAGGATTTCATGATATAGACCACGGTTGAATAAATCGAAAAAAAAAAAAAACAGTAAATCTGTGTTGTAATCGACCACCATGAACTTTTATGAACTTTTAAGTGAACAAACAGGTAATCATGGTAGTGAATTAACAGGAGATTTTATAGTAGTATGATATAATAAAGCAAGTCATTTAGCAGACGCTTTTATCCAAGTGACTTACAAATGAGAGAACAACACAAGTCAGTATTTTTATGAAGAAACAGCTACACTGTAGCACTTTCAGCCCCGTGCATACCTCGATCTGGCAATTTAATTTTATTATTATAATTTTTTTTATAGAAAGTGTCTGTGGAAAAGATGGGTTTTGAGAAGGTTCTTAAAAATGTTCAGGGAGTCAGCTTTACGGATGTTGTTGGGAAGGTCATTCCACAATTTAGCAGTCGTGAATGAAATAGAGTGAGAATTGGCACCTCGGTGAGTTGGAGTCACCAGGCGACATTCATCACTAGAGTAAATAAATCACGAGAAAGAGGTGTTATTAGTCACAATGTGCAGTGAAGTAGTTACACCTCTTTGCTGTGATTTATTCGCAATAATACACAACCTCTAATTGCTTTTATAAAACACTCACAAACTCGCTATACAAAATAACTAAATAAAAAAATGGGTTCATTGAAAGCAAAATCGTTAATAATTTTCTTTTCTGTGATGTAATCTAGTCCTTTTTTTTTAGTTAATGCTGATTGCTGAGTAACAGGATCCCAGTTTCTTTAGTAATCAAAACTGCCATCTAGTGGCCAAATTACAGAACACAATTTAATATAAAAACATCAGGAAAATATTGTATTGTATATCATGCATTGATAATGTAACGGCTGGACAAACGGCTCGACAAACGTCTCAGCCAATCAAATTCAAGGAGCGGAGCTACATGCTTTATAATCATTAGTATGAACAGTGTTCATAAAAATCCAAATTGTTTCAGGAAAGAATATATTTTTTAGTTGAATAAAATGATAACAAATATACTTTACATGTGATCGATCTTTTTTAATGTATAACATATTTAATAAGGAAATGTACAGATTTACTTACATGGTGAAAACATCCAGTGTGTCTCCAGGGGCCCTGATCACTTCAAAGTATTTCTGCAGGATGGACACGGTGCCAGAGAGCGCTTCGTGACCACAGCCGCAAAAGAGCGCCACACCCGCATACAGGAGGATGGTGGCAATCAGAGATGGGTACGGAATCCCACGCAAACACTTCAGGCAGCACTCCATACATCCTGAACACCAGACATAGGTGAGGAGAGAAAAACACAGGTTTCAGTTACTTATTCTGATTAAAACACAATCTACTGATCTCTACAGTACAAACGCGTATAATGACAAAACATCAGAGGTGAAAATCAGCAAGATGTAAAAGAAAGACTACTAAAAAAAGAAGTGCTGACCTCAAATTAAGATTCATAATTAAAATAATGATCGATTGTAAATATAACTGAATTATTAAACATTTTGCATGTTCAACATTCCCCAAAATATCATCTACCTTGTTTCTCAACCCTTAATTTCACCCAGTTTGCATCAAATAAAAGAAAGTTACTTAGGTCATCTGAAGACTCATGCAGACTATCCCTGCATCTGAATATCGATATTGTTAGCTAAAGCAAAACAACAAAACACGTACCTCCAAAATGAAAACTTGATGGAAAGATGGCATAACTTTTAATGAAGTCTATCTTAAACTACAGAGTAAACCACATAGTGGTTAGCATGTTCTCCTTTTCAGGTTCGATCCCTTTCTGAGTGAAGTTTCTCTGTTCTCACCATGTCTGTGTGGATTTCCTCACACAGTTCAAAAAACATGTATTTAAAGTAAATTGACTGTGTGTTTGTGTCTGCCCAGCGTCCGAAATTCTCTTCCCTAGATGGGCATGGGGAACTCCCCATGACCCTAGTAGAGGACTAAGAGAAAGAAAAGGAACAAATACAAAATTTAATTTAATTTTGACACTTTATTTTACTTTATTATACGTTTTGAAAAGCAGTGATTCTCAGCCTGTGGGCCCCACAGCTTCATCTAGAAGACCTATAAAGCAGCAGTGCTACCAAACAGTAGATTAAAACAAATTAGGGAAAAGTTCAAGTGTCTTGATAAAGGAAAGCAGAACACTTTCTGGTTCCTTCAGTTGTCTTTAAATTATGACATATCAGTCTTTTTCTTTTTTTCTTGCAGTTTTTTTCTCCACACATTGGTAAATAGCTACTTGTTTTTAATTGAACATTAAGTTTGAAAACCCTTGGTCTAATCAAATGTCTCAACCAAAGTATACCTTCTTTAAATCTAGTGATTAGGAAGCATGTCCACATAGTTTTAAGCATGTAGTTATGCCAGCGTACAAAACATACATCACTAACACTAGTTTTTTTTTTTACTTATTTTTCAATAAAAGTTTTAACTATAGTAAACAAAAAATTTAAAGCATTACAGTTCCTGCCTTAGTTCCTTTGAACAAAATGTGATTCTACATCAGAAATTGTCCACTAGTGGGTCACGGGCATGTTCTGGTGGGTCATGGACAGGTTGGAGAAAAAAAAAAAAAAAAAAAAAAAAGATTAATGCCCATCTGATTTTTATTTACTCCTCTTTATTTTATTTTAAAAAATTAAAAAGACGGAGAGAGTTTTCACATGTGCATGTGCAGCATTCTCGTTGCCATGGTAACCACTCTTCATTTGCTGGTATTTAAATATTTTATGATGTTCAGAGGCTGGATGGCAAAACGCAAATATAATTCAAAATGCTTGAAATATGGATTTCCGTTCACTGACGACAAGTTTATCAGTTTCTTCAAATAATTGCTTTTAAATTTACTTTGCAAATACGTATGTTTAAATGTGTTTTTGAAGGCTATGTATAATTTGATTGTATTCTATGAAAGTAGGCAACGACGTAATGACCATAAGAAAATGTGGGTCTCGGGCCAAGACACGTGAAGAAGGAGAATGCTACTGGACCAGTTCTATACCCTTTCAGGGATTTTGGAGGGGATATGGGAGTTCACATGTGCTTTGTAGATCTGGAGAAGGCATTCAACCATGTTCCTCGGGGTGTCTTGAGGGAGGTGCTCCGAGAGTATGGAGTACTGGGCTCATTGCTACAGGCAATCCAGTCCCTGTACAGACTGAGCAGGAGTTTGGTTCGCATGACTGGCAATAAGTCAGACTTGTTTCCAGTTGGAATTGGGCTCTGCCAGGGCTGCCCTCTGTCAGTAATCCAGTTCCTAACTTATAAGGACAGGATTTCTAGATGCAGACAAGTGGTGGAAGATTTTTGTTTCGGTGGTCGGGATCCATCGTCTGCTGTTTGTGTATGATGTGATCCTATTGGCCTTATCGGAATTTGACCTTCATTTCTTGCTGGACCAATATACAGCAGAGTGTGAAGCTGCCGGGGTGGGAATCAGTACCTCCAGATCTGTGACCATGGTCCTCGGTCGGAATAGGGTGGAAAGAGGACTTCCTGCCTCAAGTGGAGCAGTGCAGGTGTCTTGGGAGCTTGTTCACGAGTTAGGAAAAGATGGAGTCGGAAATTGACTGATGGATTGGTACGGCATCTGCAGTGATGCGGACACTGCTCGGGTCTGTTGTGGTGAAGCGGTAGCTGAGCCAGAATGCAAAGCTCCCAATTTACCAGTCAGTCTACGTTGCTACTCTTACCTATGGCTACAAACTCTGGGTAGCGATGGAAAGAATAAGGTTGCAAATTCAAGTGCCCGAAATAAGCTTGTGACTGGGCTTTCCCTTACCGATAGGGTAAGGAGTTTAGTCACTCGGTAGGGACTCGGGGTACAGCTGCTCCTCCACATCAAGAGGAGCCAGTTGAGGTGGTTCAGCATCTGGATGCTTTCCGGATGCCTCCCTTGTGGTGTTTTCCGGGCATGTTTAACCAGGAGAAGACTTAGGATGAACCAGGAAAAGATGGAGCCATTATGTCTTTCGGTTGGCCTGGGAATGCCTTAGGGTGCCTCTTGAGGAGCTAGAAGAGGTGGCTGGAGATAGGGATGTCTGGGCTTCTTTGCTTAGGTTACTGACCCTGCGACCCAGACCCTGCTAAGTGGTAGATAAAGGAAGGATGGAAAGGGTATGTTACTGTTTGTAGTCACTAGAAAGGACGCTTATATCAAGACTTCATGGATCAATTTTTTTTGCCACCATTGGACCACAGAGCATAGTCTTAACCCCTGAGCTCCTCAGATTGTAGAAATAATAAATTACCCTTCATTAAGTAAATAAGTCTTTGTTAAAAGACTTGCATGTAAATAAACATACTCTCAGTTTCCGTTATCTGGTTTTATGCTGCCCTCGCTGTCTGTATGTTTAATTGTATGTTTAATTTATTGCCATGTGAAGAGGTCATAAGCACTTAATGGTAAGTTGGGCGTGTACATACCAGGTTTCACACTTAGCTTTATGACATCATTAAGTGCAGAGTGAATAAAGTAAATGACGTTGATAAACTGCGGTCTTTATGCTTCTGTTCCCCTCAGTCATTCAGTCCATAAATGTGGAGCGGAGATCCCTGGCTGCTGTTAATTCAGCGTGGAATGTGAGTTATAGCTGAGCAGGAAACAACTAGCGTATAATAACGAGGTAATAAAGTTTTAAGCTGACCAGTGAAACACTGCCCCTCCCTCACTCTGGGTTCTGTTGCTCCATTCTGTTCTTGAAGCTGCTTTATTATTGTTCTCTTAGTAACCCCTCAAAACGAACGCTTTTGTACTGTAAACCAAAAAATTTAAATATTGATTTGTATTTAATAATAAAAATAAAACAGTATTGCTTAAAACATGAACACAGACAAATCTAGAATTTACAATGAATAACATTCAAAATTACGCACAGCGTGCTGGATTGTATTCATTCTTTCCTTTAAATATTTTAACTCATCGTCCTCAACAGGGTTGTTTGGGTGCTAGAGTCTATCCCAGCCCTACCACTGCACCATTGGTGGGGTGGTGGGGGACTCTGGACAGGTCATCAGTCTGTTGCAGGATGAACATCTACAATATAAGGTGCTTGCCGAGTGTTCTCTATATAACGATTGGTGCGAGTGGAGGGGATGACATGAGGTGCTTGGTATAAGTTATCTTAATAGCGATTGGTGTGTACAGAGAAAGGGATGACATGGGGTAGCTCCACCCATCTACCTCTCCCCAACCATTCACTGAACACATGGTACGTGGTGTGCTCCTAAATGAGAGCGTCCACCAACGGCTGAAGAGGCTGCAGCAAATAAATAGCACGCAACGCTGAAGCTCAAAGATGCCACAGACTGAAAATGCCAGAAGAGCAGCTAAAACTAATGCTACGAGTTGCATGTCAACAGCAAAAAGAACATCTGACTAATGTGTTAAATCCCGCAGCACCGCTTTGCTCAGAACGGCTAAGACAGCTGGTTCTAACAATTAGACTCACACACTCACACAACACAAATAATTATTTTTAACTCACCATGAGCTGATCTTTAAATAGTGGGGGAAAAAACAAGATAGTCAACACCGCCGCTAAGAGCGCAGACAGAACCAGCCTGTTGACCTTGTTTAATATTTAGCAGCGTTTAGGAGCTTGCTTCTCATCAAACTTCTAGCCAAAAAACCTTTTATAATTTCGTGTAAGGTCATACAACAGCACTATATTACAATATTTGCAAATTTAGCCAAACGAACAGAATAACCATAAAACAGAGCTGCTTAACAGTTTAGGAGAGGTTGTTAGGAGAATCTGGCAGCACTTGTGCCACAAAAGTACTTATTGAACGATGGATCTAGGGCGGGGCTTGAACCCAGGTCACTGGGCTGACAGTACAACACACTTCCACTACTCCAAACTTGGAGGGAGTCTCCAGCATTCCCTCAGAAAGTCTAGTCTTGACTAACAAACAAAATGGCTGAACGAGCTCAGCATTGTCTGCAGAACCAAACGAAACGTCCGGGCCGGGGGGACCTGAAAGAAAACACCTTTAGGATGGCTGTTTAGATTCAAAAAAATGTCAGGAGAGATGTCCGTCCTATCCCTCTACTTTTTCTCCCTCTTCACTCCCTCTATTATCTCTGTATTTTTGGTGAAGTAAAAACCCACTATAAGGGTCCTAAATTCACACCAGCATGGCAACATAATAACCAAACAGCAGGAGGCAGTGTTTTCAGCCCTCCTTATATAGAGACAGGAGCAGGTGTCGCTCATCGGCACGTGGCCTCATGGGACCTGTAGGTGGTGGGAGACTGGGAATTGTAGTTCCAACTATCTGGATGGTGTCGCCCTCTGATGGCGATGCCGACTGCACCCTTAAAGAATACAATAAGAACACCAGCGAAGTTTGTAAACAGTAAAAATTCTAAAGTAATTAAGGTCCATTAGTGTTTAGTTCTAGTTTATATTTTAGAACATACAATTTTGTTAAGTTAATTAATTATTTGTTGAGTTTTAAAGCATCATTATAAACTTTTATGTTTCGAGAACGATGCTGCTGAAGCTGTAATACACATTGTGTAGATTTTATAGTACATACTAATACATCTTCATGGATTTTTAACAGTTTAAGGAGCAGCTGTAGCACTTCAGCCCATAATAACCCTCTCTATTCAAGAATTGAAACAGAACCAAAGCACTTGTGCTGGTTTGTGGAGATGTTGGATCATTCGGAGTGACACTTCAGACCTCTACATTGCTGATATTAGTGCCATGTTAACGTGATAAATCAAAACCACGACAAAAATCAAAAGGTAAAGTGAAACAGAGATAAAAACATGCTGCAGTGTTCCAAACAAAAGGCCCATACAACGGCGCAGCTATGTTCCCACAACCCCCCACTTACCCCATAACCCCCACTAACCCTAGACCCCCTCCACTCTTATTAAAGCCTGAGTCCATCTGTCAGTCTGACACCTCGTTTGGCCTCACCCCTCCTCCAGTTAACACGCTGATCTTTAATGCATTTTGTTGTTTAATGCAGTTTATGTTTAAATTAACATCTAAATCATGTTTAAACCTGGTTTCCTCATCATTTTGCTAATAATGCTTCTGCATTAAGTCTTATCAGCCTCAAGGATTCTTTCTGTATTTGTCTCCATCCTCTTTATACAGGGTGGCCCACAAAAAAAAGCTCACCTCATATGACTAGATCTATGAGGTGGGCTGCTTTTTTGTGGGCCACTCTGTATTTTATTTCTGATATAACTTAGTATAAATTCAGCCATTAAATTGTTGATCTGATCTTAAATTACAGCAGAACACACATAGCAAGTGTACATACATACGTCATGCGATCTGCTTTCCCACCTCCCCAATCCTGAATGCACTCAGTAATTATCCTTTAATTATTTTATAGACTGAATTATAACTGCTTTGTTTTCATTCAGAAAAATCCGTGTGCACCATAAATCGATTGATTTACTCAACTCAATTTGATTCTATGTCAATTTTCGAAATAATTCAAAAGTCAAGTCTGTTTTTCAGATGTTTCCAAAGACTCACAGAGTCACACTGATGATCCCTGACTGGCATGCACGATATAATTGAGCCCTATTCCAGTATAACGTTGCCAGTCCTATTACTGCCTCGCCACCATAAACTCCGGAAGTATTCATGTAGTCAGCATATTGTTGATATAACTATTCTTCTGTCACTAAGAACAACAAATAGCATATCTCTGAAGGTATCCCAATGTTGGCAAACGAAGGTCACAGTCATGTTGAGAAGTTCCAGAACAGTTTGGTCGATTTTTTCCAAAAATATGCAGCTATTTGTAGAACATTGAAGGAATTGTTGTTTCATGTGAAGTGGCAGCCATGTTAGGAAACAAAAGGGGGGTGGGGCTCCATCGTGTGTATTGCATGGCTCGGTGACTTAGTCCTTTAAATATATAGATGGTCTTACCATGTTGAGGACATGACACCATTAATTTAATATGGTCTTGTTTTTGCTTAATCCACAATTCAAGAAGATCTCACTTTGCAAAGGTTCTTAATCGTTCTCATGCAAATAAACAACACAAATACAACTTTCTGTGCCGTGGTGTGGACCGACTCGTACTCCTGCAACATTGGGCTTCATTTTTAAATCTATCATTATCAAAAAGAGAGAGGAAAGGATGATGTGTGAGACAGATAAAGATAACAGAGGAGGAAGACAGAAAAAAAGAGAATTGACAGAGAGAAAGACAGATGGAGGGAAAGTGAGAGAGAGGGATGCCAACAGCATCATGACCCACTTACAGAGTGTGGATGTGAAGAGTGCTTCAGTAAGGTCAGATAAACAGAGCTGCATTAAACACCTGAAAACAACACCAGCGAGCTCTTCCTCCTATTGCTCTAATAATTACTGTATACAGTATATAAATATAAAACAGATATGCCTTAAAACACACACACACACACACATACATACACACACACACACTTAGTGTTCATTATATATCGAATAAAATAAAGAGCCATGATGTCATCGTTCACACTGAGCCCTGAGGCAGCGTGTAGCTCCGTGTAGTGTTGACATGTTTCCTAGTGATCAGATCTGATCTGATCAGTGTGTGTGTGTGTGTGTGTGTGTGTCTAGTTTTAATAATACTTTACAGTCCTGTGCACCTGACATGGAGGGGTGACGTAAAACAAAAAAGTCAGAACAATGGCACTTT
This sequence comes from Xyliphius kryptos, assembly GCA_025769995.1. Taxonomy (NCBI): domain Eukaryota; kingdom Metazoa; phylum Chordata; class Actinopteri; order Siluriformes; family Aspredinidae; genus Xyliphius; species Xyliphius kryptos. The sequence goes on from JAOUQT010331298.1 coordinate 12,327, forward strand.
CTCTCTGTGTGCTAATAATATTCAGGCCTAAGCTGAGGAGACAATTGGTGGAACCGCAGTGGCTCTGCGTGTGAGTGGGGCGGCAGGGACGCTGAGAAAAACTTAAAAAAGACAGACGGGGTCTGGTGGAAAGTTTAAGGCCGATGAAATGCACCTTGCTCGTATTTGTGAGATCTGAGAGGAAACGAAAAAAGACACCAATCAGGTGTCTCACAGGAAAAGCCATGAAACAAAAATCCACATGTGGAACTGTCATCTGTGTAGAAAACACATGCTCTCCTATCAGTAATAGTAGTCTCACATATGGTGAAAGGCAGGGAAACACTTTGATGTCATAAAAAAATCCAGCTAAATTAGTCACTCTGCGTGACTGTTAAGCACCATACATATGAACTGATGCAACATTAAATAATCTATAACTAGAAATGCATTTTCTGTTAATAACTTTCCCACCTTAAAACTGCAGTTCCATGATGTCAGAACCGCCACGGTTTTTAACTCTGGAGACTCTTTTACACCCTCACTGGTTACCATCTGTCATTGCTGCCAAAAATTGACCTAAAGGTGGTTTATACACCAACCATACTGGGTTTACACCTTAGTGCACAGGATCCACAGGTATAAAATTCATTCACAATAATTCATTGAAAATAAATAAATGTGTACATTTCATTTCATCTTTAACTGAAATGTAGGAAAGAGTTATTAAAATAAATTACCATTTGTTTTTACACAATCACTTAACCTAACAATGAGTGCATTTTTAAAATGCTCCAGGGTACTGAGAAGTGTCGTTCTGAAGGCGTATGCTGCTCGGGAAAAACGTCTGTCTGAAAAAGAAGCACTTATTGATCAAGAGTTGAGGAATTTACAGGCCGAGTCATAAATAAGAGAGCAGAGGAGCCGTTGCGGTGGCGCTGTAATGGTCTAATGCTCTCTAACTCAATAACAATGAGTACTAATGAAATGCCCACTCTCCCATGAGGCTGTTCTCTTCCCTCACCACCCTCCCTCTGCTTTGAGCTGTCCAAGAGGAGTCAATCTCAAAGATAATGAAAAAAGGTTTTATATATATATTTGATTAT
>JAOUQT010331307.1:0-24226 GCA_025769995.1 Xyliphius kryptos
ACCAATGAAGAGTGCATTATTTCTGAAAAAATCAAGTGTTCTTGAATTGTTCTCTAATTTTGATCTCCAGTGTATATGTGCAATTTAGAACAACCTTGAATCTATGTTTTTGGATTGTGTGAGGGAAACCAAAGAACCCAAGTGATTGTTGTAACCATGGCGCTCAAAGAAAATGATGAAAATGCATTTTCAACAATAAAGTCCACACTTATAGAATACTGTTTATAGTAAATCAGCCAAAAAATCATGAAATTATAAATAAAAGACAAAAAAAATTGACTGGGCATCCAAAAATGATCAATAATATTCTATAAATACAATTTATGTTGCCGTAGCCAGATAATCAAATTTTTTTTCCATTGGTTCTCACACAAAAAGAATTGTGAGCCCTGGGCGTTCTATAATTAGCTGCTTTAAAAAAAGCAGGAGAAACTGCAGGGCTATGTGTACTCTGTGTAATGATAGCATCGCCTCTGCCAAAGGTAATAATGGCATAAAGTATTTTAGCCGTAGGAGTAATGAACATGTTAACATTTATGTATTTAGTCCATTATTCACAACCTCTTACACGAAGCTAAACTGCTCAAGGCTGACAGCCTTAATCTGTAACACCGGTCTGGTTAGTGATCCGGAGCTGTGGCTGTATGAAAAAATCACCTGTACCAGTTCGTTCAAGCCGAAAATCTTTTCTAATATTTTCTTTGAATTTCAAAAGACCAGTCCAACTGCAGTACATCATATGCATAACAGAAGAAGTAGGAAATTCAAAGGTACACACGTACTGTTGGGCAGCCCTGTATCTGGCGCCCAGAGAGCATTTGGGGCTAGGTGTGTTGCCCAAGTGCACTTCAGCAAAAGCACTTAGTGGACTGGAAATTGAACCTGGGTGTCCTACACAGTTTCCAGTCCAGTATGAAATTTGTACATAGGTGTCCTGCACTGTTGATGCTGCCGGGCCGTACATACAGGCTTTCTGTATGTATCCCTGTGTTCTGGCCCCAATTAATAAGTGGGATACTTGTAAGTCGCTTTGGTTATAATGCAAAGGTTATTAACCGTTCATCTTCAGTAATACTCAAGCTCAACCTCGCAAAATGTCCCATTGACCTCTTTAAAGTTTTGTTTTTCTCAGGTCTCTGACATAAAAAAATATCCCGGGCATAAAAAAGAATCCAACTTTCTATACAAATGGCCAAAAATGTTATTTATTAAGTCTTGGCAACTCTTCTTTAAATAAACATGCCTTAAAAAAAAAATATCCTCTCTCATTATTCTAACATTTAGCAAATAGAAATAATTGTGGTAATCCTAACTGACCTAAAAAGGGAAAAGTTTATTCTGATTTCATGTCAGACAGTGAGAAAAAAATGCATAGGTGTCTTTTTATATAGTGTATGTAAACTTTTGGTTTCAACTGTATATTAGCGTTTCATTTATATTTATGTTCCAGTACCCTATATGTGCTCTCTGTGGTTTAATACAGACAGATCATAAACAATACGCCTGGTCAGTGTGAGTTTATGGCCTGCTCTTGAAAACCATAATCACACCAGAACTGAAGTTGTCCCAAGCCACACAGCTTGTCTTAATTGCAATGTCAACTGTTGGACAACTCTGTCCGCGCATTTGTTTAAAAGGAGAGAGATTTCTAGACGCGTAAGTGAATGAACCAAGATTATATTTTGGCTCTTCGAAACCTCATCTCTCTGACTCCCCTTAATATACCGTGTGTTAGGTGACCAGGGCCGTGAGTTACTTCTTCTTTCCACCAAAAAATACAATTGCTTTCTTTCGGTCAGGCGCGAGACGGCCGTCTGAACTTTGAATTGCCAGACATGTTGTCCTCTTTTATTTCCTCTTTCTCCTCATGACCTCGCTCCTTACATCCGGTCTGGTCAGTAATTATACAATCAAGCAGTTTTACAATTTGATGATCATACACTTTCACAATTGTTTGTGACTGGCTAAATGTATTTAAAAAAGGAAATACACAACACAACCCATTAGGCTCTCGTTGCGAAGAACACATTAGAGCTGACAGCAATGGGTGGAATTAGAGAGAGAACCAATTTCTTGTCAGGAGTTATTCTGGATGTTTTGCATGACCGGCTTAGGCTCCATTTTATTGCGTGTTTTGTGTCATTTTTGACCTTTCATTCATTTAAGATGCCGTGAGTTTTATGGCCCTCTTTCAGTCGTCTGACGAATATTGATTACAGTAATAAAGCGGAGCGGAAAGCATGCAGAGGGACCTTGGATCAACAGTTTTAGAGGATGTGCACTTGTAATTGCCTGTCTGCTTTATGTAATTGCAATGTACTGTTGTGAAATATATGGAAGACATTTTGAAAAGAAAAATCTTTTAAATGCTTTGACTAACAAGACTGTCGACAGTAAATATTGTGTTTGTACAGTGGCTCTGGCCATCTCCTCTCATTTCATCTCATTATCTTCTGCTTCATCCCCTACTAGAGATGTAGGAGAGGTTTCCATGCCCAGTCAGGGGAGAACATTTTGGGTACACCCAGGACAGGGCGCCAGTCCATCACACTCACTCACACAGACAGACACACACATTATGTAGAGGCAACTTAGAGCAGCTGATTCACTTTGAATCCATGTTTTTGGACTGTGGGAGGATTTAAAGAGAAAATCACGCGGAGAACACTGAAGCAGGATCTCCAGTGCTTAAAGGCGACCGTTGTAGCTCAGTGGTTAGGGTGTTGGACTATCAATCAGAAGGTTGGGGGTTTAAATCCCAGGTCCATTGAAGTTACCAATCTGGGTCCTTGAGCAAGACCCTCAACCCTCATTGCTCCAGAGTGCTGTTTCAACCCTGTGTTCTGATCCCAACCAAGTTGGGATCCTTGTAAGTCGCTTTGGATAAAAGCGTCTGCTAAATAACTAAATGTAAATGTTATCACAGCAGTGTACCAGGGCATCTGTTATGGCATGTTGTGCCTGGTTTATACCAAAACCTATTACACTGTCACATTGTCTGCCCTGCAAAGGACTGGTTACATGTGCAGGGGGCTAATGGGGGTTTCTGCACTGTACTCCAGGGGTTCTGAACTGTCTGAACAGGGGTTCTGAACGGGACCTACATTTTGTCATGTCATTAGGCTGCAACCACTTTAGTAGAATACAAACCAAAGAAATAGATTTAAAAAAAAATAGCCTTTAAAGACACATACACACATATGCATACAATGTGAATTTAGGAACATTTTTTTAGAAACTGTGAAACGTAATGAACTGAAATCCATATTTTAAATACTTTGGGTGATATTTGCATCCCAGGATTGTGCTTTCAAAAGAATTACAAATTAAAAAAAAACAGTAAACAAATGGTGGTTACCAATGCAACGAGAATGCGGCACACATCTGATGTGCCTCTCTCACTTTCCCTGTTTTATTCCCCAAAAAAAGGTAAAAATTCAGATTTTTTTTAACAAGCTGTCTGTAACCCACCCAGAACATGATCCACCAGTTGATAATTGCTGCTCTACACAACCTCTACTGTAATAATCTGCTTAGAAAAACACATTTAAACATGCTATTTCAGTATGAAACACCAACCTAACCAAATAACCAACCTCTTTCCAAAATACACTGAGACTCACGGTGCTCTATTGATGATTGTCACACAGTGATTCAACCTGGCGCTAATTCTCACTCCATATCGTTTCACCCCCTAAATGGAGGAACCCAACACTGTCCGTAAGGCGGAGACACTATTTTTAAGAAACTTCTCAAAACACATCTATTCCACAGAAACTTATTATAAAAAAGGCAGCCAGACCGAGTTATGATCCGGTTAAAGACTAGTACAGTGCAGCTGTTTTTTTTCTTAAATACTGACTTTGTTTTTTCTCTTATTTGTAAGTCGCTTTGGAAAAAAACATCTGCTAAATTACAAAATGTATCAGTACATATGCAGGCAAAATTAATTTAATAGCAATTTTATTTTAGGGAACTGAGAAATCTATCCTCAATAAACGTAAATTCACATTTTAAATATTCTGGATTATATTTGCGTTTAGCCATCTTGCCTTTGAATGAATCACAGATTTAAAAAAAAAAACCTAATGACGATTACCATGGCAACAAGAATACATGCTGCACGTCTAACGAAGAGGAACCCGTGTCGGAATCCCGTAGCACATAGGTCGGAAATTGGTGGCCCGGTGGCCAGATGTGCATCTCATAAGAATGATACATTCAGCCCATGAGGTTGTTTGAACTATATTGAACCAAAAGAAAAAAAGGACTGTGAGATGGTATAGTCAACACGTAGCCAGGTATCTGGAAAAACAAAAACATTTTTTTTTGCGTTTGGGGCCTTTATCCACATGAAAACCTGGTTTAACATCACCAAAAACGATTATTAATGAAAACCCTGGAGAAAAGTGGAGATTTTGAAAAACTTTGTTTTTGTGTATGCGTGTGTAATTGTAAAAATGCCATTTTACCATCTTAAATGTCACCGTTTGCGACAAATAATGTGACAATGACGTCACAAATGCGACTCTTATTGATTTTGCATTTTGATGAAAATGAATGTTACCAGAGATGTGCTGCTTCTTGGATTAATTCAGACAATTTTTGCTAGCTTATTTTTTACAAACCCAATTGTTACAGTGCATTAAGGGGCACAGGAGAAGGAGAATTTGGAGGTTGGGTGGTTTATGCCAACTCTTCCACCAACTACGGAGGCACAATGTCGATCGATGTAGTCGGAGTCGGTTTTGGATTTTGATTGGCTGACAGAGATTATCGCTTTATGTTACGCTGACATCTTTGCGCTTGGAGTATTTATGACAACACTCAATGGTGTATTTATGTGGGTTAATGTGAATAATTAAAAAAAAAAAAGTTCACGTGTGTATGATAGTATATTTAATAACGATGTGGGTTAGATATCCATTTTAATAAATACCTGGTTACGTGTAGACTAGGCCCTTACACGTACCTGGTTATCTGAAAAAATGAATACATTTTTAGGCGTTTGGATATAATATCCACGTACAAAAGTAGTTTTTCATCATCTAAAGCAATTATTTATGAAAACTCCATAAGTCTTGAATGTCACATTCTGTGACAAATAATGCAATGATGATGTCATGCATGTGACTGTTATTGAATTTGTGTGTAAAGAAAATAAATGCTACTCGATAAGTGCTTATTCTTATGTTAATTCAGACAATTTTTGTTCTTTTTTTTTACAAACCAAATTGTTACAATGCATTGAGGGGCAAAGGAGAAGGAGAACTGAAGTTAGCGCCTTATTTGTCATTCTAAATAAGCAAACTGAAAGGGTGCATTCATGATTCTATATTTTGTGCAGATGCTATGTTTGCAGACTTTTATAAGGATGATAAAATTTGAGAAATATGATGATGTATTGCTAAATATGAGATAGATGTAATGAAATATGTAATTGATAAAAACACGATGTGTCATCAGATTATTTAAACTGTATTTCATTGTAAGTTGTTAAGGACTAAACAAATATTTCATTTTTTACTCCTAAATATTTCATATGTACTCTTTCTACTGGATGTGCATTGCTCTTGGGTAACTTTGAAGGTGCTCATCGAATTACATGGATTATTATTATTAGTAGAAGTAGTAGTAGTATATGTAACAATAATGATGATGCTGATAATAATAATAATATTTATAATAAAAATAATTGCTTTATTCGTGTGCATTTTGTTATAATGTAATAATATTATTTTATTATAATATATGTGATAATAATAACAACAATAATTAGAATAATAAAGATACATATCTATCACAGAGTACCAGTCCTGTACTATTAAGAAACCTGTTTTAGCGGGGCCCAGGGTGATTCAACACTTTTAAAACAACTGGAATCATGAGCATCACTGTAAATTAATAGCTACATAATATTCTAGTGTTATTAAAGGCTTTATTTACTTTGGGTCAGGTAAGAATTACAAATTGACAAAACTCAATGTGTGAGTTTATGTGGATAAAAACTTTTTTTTTCAAACAATCCTATGTGTATGATATTATAATTGAAAACAATGTGGGGGACACATCCCTTTTTTATAAATACCCGTCTATGTATGGACTACGCCTCAGTCTCAAAAATGCTTTTTAATTAGAACCGTTATATTCCAAAACAGAAACATTTATTTAGTCTAATAATGCTTATTTGTTTCATCTGGATACGAGGGTAAATAAGTATATTAGCAATATGTTGCGTTAATGCTCAACGTGAAAAAACAAATTAAGTTAGTGGACACCCCTGGTGCTAAAATCCATACTAGTCCTTAAAACACTTGTCTTTCAAACGAAGGACACAGCATCATGTTATTGTGAAAATTAAAACACAACTTCTTTCAAACAGACCAGACATCCTTGCATCCAAATTAGCATGCTTTGTATTGCGGTGCTGTCTGATATTGCAAGCAGAGACACCCTTGTTACAGATCAGGCATGTGGGCTTTGCATTAATAAAACTGGGAGGATTAAGTCGTTTTTCTTTCTCCATTTATCAAGAATGATCCTGTTTTCACTCTCAATTTTTCTCTTGAGATTTTTTAATAAAACCATTTTTTGACAGCTAACAACAACATGTAGAAATGCCGTTATGGTTTCATTTTTGTTACATTTTTCATTAATAGTGCCCCCAATGGTCAGTCCACAAATTTCACCTACATTAGCCTTATTGAGTGTGTTGTGCCCTGTGCATTTGCTTTGTCATTTTATGAGTGCCTATCATTTTTATCATCAACCCCTCCCCCATGGTTGTGGCCCGCCAGATGATCAGAAAGAATCTGGCCCACAGCCATACTTAATTGCCGACCCCTGGCATAGCACAGAGTGGAACCGGGATGCCAGGTAGCGGGGAATAAAGTTTATTTTAGAATAAGCGAGATATACAGAGAAACACCGGGAACTTGCAAAGCATGGCAAAAAATGGAAACATGCGCCTTATAAAACAAGTCACCGACCCAGGAATGAACAGGGAACCAATAATCAAACGTATTCAATTAACAAAAAGGCAAACAAGATTAACTGAAATGAAATAAAACAAATGGTAAGGAGTGCCTGCCTTGCGCTCTTTCCAACAGGTACCGTGTTTTTTTGTTTGTTTGTTTTTATAAATAAAAGACAAAATACGATGAGCTAATTTTTATTTTTACCTAACAGTTGAGAATTACTGCTAAGAAAATAGATGGATAGTTAAAAAATACTACAAAAATGGTAAGAGGGGTATTTTTACAGGTGAACAGTCTTTAAATTTGGAATGGGATAAGCTCCAGTAATTCCACGACACTGATCGGGACATGAAAATTTGATAAAGAATGGTAATGAACCTCATCTAATCTGTCCCAAAGCAGCTCCCGAGTTTTGAAGAGCAAGGAAGAAAAGTTGTTTTTTTGTGAGTACCAGGAGACTCATCCTCCTTGAGCGGGGGAGAGAAGCATGAATAGCGCAACACAGACATGTACAGACTTTGTAGTGATCTACACTTGTAGACTTTGGAACCAAATCGATGGACCAACAGTAAACAGCGGCACAGAGTCACAGTACGGCCCATTGTCTTAATTTCTTTTCTTGGGAAAGTAAAGTCTTCATGAATCAAAACTGGCACTGCCCCTGAGCCATACTTCCTCATGTAACATGCACCAGTAAGAAAGCCCTGTAAGAACAGAAGCTAATGCTAACACGTCAATCCAAAGTGTGCGGCCAAACAACCCTAAAATGCTCCCTCAGGTTATTTCCTCAGCTGTTTCACCACCACAGTGAGATTTTGGTCTGGCTCGCTGCATGTGAAATGTTGACGTGAAGGTCATAAGTCTGTAAAAGTAAAAATGAAGCTGTCCCAGAGCTAGTCAGCTGTAGTTAGAGAAATGGATTGCTGTTTATAGTCCACGAAATGGACACCGGGGCTCCCCGCAGACCTCCAACAACAGGATGTCGTGAAGTAAAGTGTAAATTGTGTGAAACTGAGATGACGAATTTTTTTTTCCTCAGACTGATTTTACATCGGGTGAACACGCAGCTGAGCGCCGCGCACCTCGGCAGGTAAACCTCAGAAAAAGGCATTTTAGTCTATCGTTGCTGGAAAAGCTCTCTGGAGTAATTATCCTGCAGCGCTAAACCTAATAGTGTGGAAAACAACAAGCGGTCGCAGAACACACAGAACAGCAATCACTTCGCAACGGCACGTCTCCAGGCTACGCCGCTAAAGCAATAAAAGAGACTGGCTAATTATAGTGAAGGCTCTGTGAACCTGGGCACATATTTACCGAGGATCACAGTGATGGCACTGTACTTTAGAGTAGTGGACTTCAGACTGGGCATTTAATGGGTTGAGCCCCAGGACGTCCTTGAGCGAGGTCCTGAATGCTATTGGTTAAATCGATGTTAAGCACAAGCCCATATAAAATTAATTAATTGATTCTCTTCCGCTTAATCCTCTACAAGGGTCGCGGTGGGTCGCGGTTTCCCATGCCCATCCAGGGAAGAACGTCTGGGGCGCTGGGCAGATACACCCAGGACAGGGTGCCAATCTATCCCTGGGCACACACTCACTTACACACACACACACACACATACACAATGCGGGGCAATTTAGAGCATTCCATTAACCTTGAATCCATGTTTTTGGACTGTTGGAAGAAACCCACGCAGAGAACATGGAAACTACACCCAGATCGGGATTCGAACCGGGAAGGCAAAGGTGCCCTGATAGAAAATTGTAAAATATAATTATAAATACAGGATAGGTTAAGTTGCTAACTTGTGATCATTGATGGTTAGATTTTTTTCACCTACAAATTCAAGAAATACAGATTAAAAGACTTTAATTTAGCGCCGCCCTGCCTGTTTTCGGAGTTTGTATATATGTCATACATGACGTAGATGGTGAACTACAAGCCAAGATGGTAAAGCAGATGAACTAAATGTGCAAAATGACAAAAAATGGTGTTCCAGTGTACAGTGGGACCTCAGTGCACAAATGACTCAAAGTAAACATTGGAAATAAGCGTCCAATCACTGGGTAGCGCTTACTTTATGCCAGACGACTAATACAACTATTGGATATGAAAAGCGGGACTTGCACGATGGCCCAACAATATAGACATGTAAAGAATTTAGGGCTGGGTGAGGTAGCTCAGGGGTTAGAGTGTTTGGCTACCAATCTTAGGGTTGACTGTTTAAATCCCACCAAAGTTGTTCATGTGGGCTCTTGAACAAGGCCCTTAACCCTCATTGCTCCAGGGGTGCTGTATGGTGAACCACGTGTTATGACCCCAGGCAAGTTGGGTTTCATGTAAGTCGCTTTAGATAAAAGCGTCTGCTAAATAACCAAATGTAATATAAATTTAATGCGAGGTGTTTAAGAGCCACTTCCTAACAGTCATAATTCCCTGTACTAACTGGCTCAGGTTGTGCTTTGCTGCTCTCCAGGGTCTCTTCTGCCTCTGGCTCAAATCTAAATGGCTAAATGTTGGTGTTAAAGGACCCCCACAGTCACTGCAGATTCATCCTCTTTATCTATTTGAAAAATGTCTTACGAATCTGACTAAGCAGCGCTAGAAAACATGCAGTCCAAGTCCATTTAATAGCTCTGTTATTAATACGTTTTCCACCAGTGACATCACACGACAACTTTATGAAACTTCTGGAGCGACCGCCGGCTTATCATCAATTTATTTGAACTTGTCGAATTTTAAAGAAACTAAACATTGTTTTATTTTTTTTTTGCATTTGCATTTTAGAAGCTAAGGTAATGTAAAATCATTTGTCTGGTCCATTAGGTGGTGCTAAGATAGCTGTAAGGCATTTCAAATTATAAGATTAAATTTTCAGTGCTGTGAGCACCGAAGTACAAGTTTGGGTAGCCGGGGGTATGAGTGAAGTTAGCATGTTCTTATACTGAAACAGACCAAATACATACTTGTAAGTACAGTTGAGGTACTAAAATAGTCATATAAATTCTGTATATAGTATGTTTTCAGGTGAACTACATCCAGGCCCTAAGCATTTGTCCCTTGGCAAGGTCGGGAAATTTATGGGTGCCATGATTATGCTACCCAGCATCGCTCTCTTGGTCCGGCTTCCTCTCAACCTTTTTCTCATAAATCTGTCACCATTTAATTAGCTGAATGGACAATAAATCCAGACTCCATTATTTATTTATTTATTTCTTCTTGCCTTTGTGTCGGCTAGCACTTGGCCGCCGTTCGTTCCCTTCTCTCCCGTTCACCTTGGCCGATTTATTGTCGGATGGCTCAGTGAGACAGTGTTGTGTAGGCATGTCATGGCATGCTTTCATTTCATTCTGTAAATAAATGAGAGTTTTGTTTACAGAAATGGCATTGTGCCACTCACCTCAGGCTTTTACTTCAATGATTCAGGCTTGATTTAGTTATTTAACACACCGGTGAGTCTCCTCAGGAGCCTTCTGCTGGAGATTAATCAGAAACTTTACACGTTATGACTTTGCTTCCCAAGGTTTTAGTCTGTCGGTGGATATTCTGGAAATATTTTTGAAAAGAAATTTACCCTTTTGAAACAAGTTTTACAAAGATGTGTGTGTATATTTAAAAAGTACAGGAGTTAAGAGGGGTTTAGAGTCACTGAATCATGTTAGTTGTGTCGCTGTTCATTCAGCACCACAAAGTGAAAAAAAAACTTTCATTCATGTTTGGAGTCAGTGAGGCACCTTGGTTAACGAAGTCCATTGTCTAATTCCCGGACAAGGACAATAACGTCCAAATCTAAGTTTGCATATTCTTCTTGTGCATCTGGTTTAAACCAGGAACTCTGATTTCTACCAGTGGTTCAAAAACAGGGGAAAACATATGCGGCTGAGTAACGCCCATGGCGGCCATCTGCAAAGCCGCCATTTTGTATTCTTTTTTCATTGGGAAGGCTGTAATTTGACAGATGAAACACATAGAGAAAAACAATGGTGTGCTCACTTTTAACGTAACTTAACAACGCTTATTCATTATCAAGTTATTGACACGATTATGACATGGGGCAACAACAGTAACCCACTAAAGGATGTGCTTAAAGTGCCGCCCATTGTGTTGAATTGTCAATACGATGCTCTTCTTCCAACACACCAAGCGCAAAACCGCAGAAGAAATGCTTACCACAGGCCTCCTGGGACAGTGCTTGTAATGAATGATTGTACTTTTTTTAACAAAAGATCAGGTTAAATTTTGGTTGAACCAGTAACAACAAAGATGTGTGTGTATATTTAAAGAGTTCAGAGAGGTTCAGAGTCATAAAGAGTCAAATGACTCTCTACTGTTCTGCTGCTCATCTGTTTCGCTGTTCAATCAGCACCACAGAGGAAGAAAACTTAGATATTCATGTTTGGAGTCAGCGTAGCACCTTGGTTATTTGTTTCAAAGGGGGGGGGCGGCACGGTGGTTTAGATGTTAGCACATTCGCCTCTCAATGCTGGGGATTTCTGGTTCGAATCTCAATATGGATATTCTAAGATGTTTTTTTTTTTTTTTATTCTGGGTGACTATCTTACAGTGTGAGAAAGATTAGTCCTCCATGTAGTAGTGCTAAGCAATATAGAGTGAAAATTTGCACAAGTGTCAGGTTAAATCACCCGGCGACATTCATTACTAGAGCGCAGTGAACAAGTCAGAGTGTATTTTGAAAAAATGGATTGAAGGGGGCAGATCCAAAGAGTGTCTTGTAGAGGTCAGAGTCAGTGCCTTGTATTGAATGCAGCAGCTACAGAGAGTCAATGGAGTGAGAGGAGGAATGGAGGGACCTGAGTTTGCCTATGGTGGTTGAACACAAGTTGAGTTGCAGAAATTAGGGTTTGAACCAACAGCTGAGTAATTTCCAATGTTAATTTATTAATATAGCGTAAATTACAACAGGGCGGCATGTTGGCTTAGTGGTTAGTACGTTCACCTCTCAGCACTGGGAATTTCCAGTTTGAATCCTTGTCTCGGTGCAGTTTCCATGTTATCACCGTGTCCATGTGGGGTTCCTCCAGGTTCTCCAGGCTCCTCCAACAGTCTGAAAACACAGATTCACGGTAAACTGAATGCTCTAAATTTGGAATTTAATCACCATATGGTGTGTGAGTGAGTGTGTGCCCAGCAATAGATTGGCACCCTGTCCTGGGTGTATCTGCCCAGAGCCCGAGACATTCTCCCCTGGAAGGCCATGGGGAATCCCACCGCGACCTTCATGGAGAATTAAGCAGAAGATAATGAATGAACCAATATTACAACAATACACTGTCACAAAACAGCTTTACAGTGGTATAAGCCTTTCGTTTTGTTTTGTTTCTTTTGGATTAGGGAAAGATAATGAATGAATGAATGAACATTTCAAAGGCATGATAATGGATATTTGATCACTTTGCTTATATAACTGCATTATTGACAACTACTGTTGTCAGAAAACAACCGTTGATGTTGCCCAGACATTTGACTTCAAACAGTCAACTCCAAAAGAATCAACTGCCAGCATTTCTAATCCTGAATCCTTAAAGTAATGTTGGACAGTTTTTAATTATACAGTTCTGGAAAGCTGTGGCTGTGTGTCTCAACTAGAGTTTTACAAATAGGACAGCTTGGTGGAGTGTTTATGATGCAAGCAGTTGAGAAATGAGCCCTTGGTAGAACACAGCCTTCAAAATAGGACGCAGCGACTGTGTGTGCAGGGAGACTGATGATCCTTCACCAGCCGCACGGCTCTAATTACAGTAGAAGAGCTTCAGAGAAGCTCAGAATCACATGGAGCCCAGGGGCAGTGACTAGCTGCATCTGAACCAGCTCAAATGAAAGTCATCAATCAGTCTAGGTCTCCTCATGTACTGCCAGCCACAGAGGTTTCGACACACTCACAGGTGAATGGACCACCTGGACCAAACAAAATTCCAACCCACAATCCCTGCGCAATCACTGCTAATTGAACCCAAGTTGATATGGTAGGTAGGGAGTCAAGCGTATATTAAAATAATGTAATGAAAATAATCATAATGTTGTTTTTGCAAAGTAAACCTGAAACATCATATTAACCTAATTTATGTAGACATCTTAATATTGGTATATGAGCATGTTAGACATTTTATTCAGATGAGCACAGGACCACAGGAAACAATCATGATCCCAATGCTTTCTTAAGTAAAATATTTTCACAGCACATTTATGTATTATGTTTCACACTATTCAGATAATCTGACAGACCTAAGTTGAAGTTACATTTATGTTTAGCAGATGCTTTTATCCAAACCGACTTACAAATGAAACAACAACACAAGACAGTAGTTAAGGGGAAACATCTACCCTGTGGTATCCTTAAACCTGATCATTATCCAATCAGAATTTTTTTTTTTTTTTCATATTAGAAGAGATGTTTTAAGATGTTTCTTAAAAATGCTGGGTGACTCCACCTTACGAACAGTGTGGGAAACCTCAATCCACCATGTAGCATGGGGTGAGCAATACAGAGTCAAAATTAGCGCCATGGTGAGGTTAAATCACCCGGCGAGTTTCCTCCAACATTCTAAAAACACAGATTCACGGCAAATTAAATGCTTTAAATTGCCCTGTATGGTGTGTGAGTAAGTGTGGGCCCAGCGATAGATTGGCACACTGTTCTGGGTGAAGATAAGCAGAAGATAATGAATGAACTAATATTGCAACAATACATTGTCACAAAACAGCTTTACAGTGGTATAAGCCTTTCTTATGTTTGTTTGTTTTTTTCAAAGGAAGAAACCTTGTGAGGAACAATGCTTACTTGATCTACTTTTTTTCCTTCTTCTTTATTCCTTGTCCTGCTTTTATTCTTTAGTATCAGTTGGTGGCATAACAAGTAGCCCCTTTTTATTTGCCTATAGAGATAGAGAAATGCTATTTCTACTCTCCTCTATGTCCTTGATATGCAGTGGAATTGACAAGGTATCTGTATATGTCTACATGTAAATAACAACATTAACAGGGCAGGACACCCATGTACAATATAAAAATTGGAAAATCTATATAAGTTTTGTGAGGCCATCCTGCAGGACTGCAACGGACCTGGATTACCATCGCTGAGAGTTGGCTGTGCTAACGCTAACATATGCTGCTCATCTTAATAATTTACATTAGGTTTAAATTTGGATTAGATTTTTGTGTCTTATTTATGGATGTTGTTCATGATTTTTCTCCCCTGGTTTATTGGGGCAGTGATGTCTTGTGGTTAAGTTGGTGCACTGAGTAGAAGGTGGTCAATTGTTGAACCTGCAGTGCTGCAGAAGAGCCACTGTTGGCCCCTTGTTTAAAGTCCTCGGTTCTGATTATCATATTATCGATGACCATACAGTGTAATGACTTTAATAAGTTGCTGTGAACGAGAGCCTCTGCAAGCTGCTGTGATTTATAATGATTTTACAAGCACAAGATCAAAACCAAGTCTCTGTTCTCTCACACATATGACTGCATGAACGCCGCAGATGCGTAGGATCCATTCCAACTATCTGACTATCCAGATATCTAAAGAATAAGCAGGCGAAAAATGAAATATGTAGTAAGTTCGATGAATTATTCACCATGGAGCTGCAATCAGGATGCATCAGTGCTAATCAGTCGACTTTTCGAACCGAGGAAGAATTTCTAGCAAACAAACCCAAACTGATCTACTGTAAATATCAACCTGGAAAAAGGTAACGAGCCACTAATCATGTAGCAAGTAAACAACTCTGCATTTTATTTTCAGATCAACTGGCCTGTAAAATGCACTAATTATCGATAATGATGATAGAAAATATTGTAATGCAATTATCAACTTAGACAAACTCAGCTCTGCTGGAAGATGAGCAGATGATATTCTGCTTGACATCGTTCAGGATCTGAAGCGTTCAAAATCTAAAATAAATAAATAAATCACTTAATATAATTTAAAGCTGGTTTAACTACAGTATGTGTTCATTTACATGAAGTTAATCATAAACACATTAAGCAACAGCAAGGTTTGTTGCCAGTCTGACGTATAGCCTTTGTAGTTCTACAGTTACATTCTGTTGTCTATCTACTTCTCTATATACTCTGTTACTCTGTTCTCTGATGATCAGGACTATGGACAGCAGGTATTATCAGGATGGTTCTTAGTACTGCAGTCACACTGACGTGGTGGTGCAGGTGTGTTAGTGCTGGAGTTTAAACCCTGTATCCACTCACTGTACGCTTTGTTACAGGGTTTCTCAACTGGTCTCATGCCATGAGCCACATTTTCTCGTGATTATTAAGTTGCGACCCACTTTTATCAAAACACGAACTAAAAATAAATGTTGAAAAATACAATGAAAGAACATCTAAACATGCATGCAATGTGACTTTACATTACATTTACATTTAGCAGACACTTTTATCCAAGGCCATTAACAAATGAGAGAACAACACAAGTCAGTAGTTACGAAAAAACCAGCTACGCTGTGGTATTTTCAAACCTGATCTGGACTCCATTGCAAATGCTTGTGTAAGAGATTTGTTTTTATTTTAGCAGTGGTGAACAATATGAGAATTAGCGCCACGGTGAGGTTGAATCACCGGGCGACATTCATGTGGAAGTTACAGACCGTCGGTCGAAGAGATTGTGAAGCCTTTAATTTGGACGGACAGGTTATGATGTATTAAGGTTCTAGCTGGAATCATAAGAAGCTGAGTTTTTTGTCATTGTAAGTCTTCCCCTAAGTGAATCTGTCTTCACTGGTCCTCCATGAATTCTTTCTCAATTATCACTTCAGCTCGCATTTAAGTGCTAACAAGGAAGATGAACTTCTCATCACTTAGTGGATTGATTTGAAATAGCACCAGTTTCATTAATTAAACGAGTCGTGATGATGTTATTGATTTTATACGCCTTACTGTACGCAGCCACATATGAGCAAAAGCAGCTGCTGGATCTCATTATTGTTTCTGTCAGCATGTCAGATTGAAACAGCCAATGGAACGTTGCATTCTCAAACCTTTTTTTTTTTTTTTTTTTTTTTTTAATATGTCTCAACAATGAAAATGTGTTGTCATTTTGTTTAGCGCTCCATTATTAATAACCCTGAACTGTGAACCATGATGCTGTCTATTTTTTTTTTGTTGGCAACACTTTACCACACTAAAAGAGCCAAATTCAAATCTTGACTGTATTTTGGAACACGCTTTAGATTCCTCCAGATGACCTACAGATCAAAGGTTTTAAAGCAAGCCTCAGTGATACACTGTACCATCACACAGACCAGGGAAGTCGTCTGTCTTTCTGTAATCCTTGTAAACTTCTTCTAAGTCATATATGTGACGCTCGGCGTGTCAAAGCCAAAATGGAGCTCGCCGCGGCGAGCTGGAAGGAGCAGGTTGCCAGACGAGGTTGAAAATAGAGATAATTTTATTGAGTGTCGCGGATGACGCAGACACAAGAAAAACGAGACACGCGAACGCACACTACAAAACAAAGACATTCACCGACAGGGCTGAAACGAAAGAGGCGAGCATAAATAACAAAAGACCCTGTCACATGACGAAAGAAAACCAATGAACAAAGGGGTAGTTAATTAACTAATTAAACCACAAATTAAGTTAATTAACTAAACAAAAAAGGCTAAGAAGCTCCGAGCTTCTTACAACATACGGTGTAGTGTGTTGGTGTTTTTCACTGTGGCGCCCCTTATTGGAACAAGCAAGAGGAAAAAGAAGATCTTTTAGCATTTAAAATAAAATTACTAACTGCAGGCTTTGTGGTTTTGACAATCAAATGAACAAAATAAAATAATTATACAAGAACTACCATGTTGTTTTCTCCCTTGTGTGGGATTATGGTGTTAACAAGGATTAAGTAACAAGTTCTAGGTTTTAAAAAAGAGAATATTGTTGCTGGAGTTTCTGTCATGTGAATGGAATGTAACTTCTCATCTCATCGCCGCACGCTTAATCCTCTATGAGGGACTAGTGCTGCAATGGGGAGGTTGGGGTTCCCAAAGCCCATCCAGAACGTTTTGGATGCTGGTCAGATACACCCAGGACAGCGTGTCAGTCTATCGATGGGCACACTCACTTACACTGAGACACACACTATATAGGGACAATTTGTAGCAGCCTATTCACCTTGAATCCATGTTTTTGGACTGTGGGAGAAAACTCACAACCCATTGAAATAATTAAAAAATATATAGTTTAAGCCCAAAATGTAAAGCATTATACTTTAAACAAACATGTATACATTCATTATCTTCATCTTAGTCCTCTACTGTTGCAGGGGTGTTTCTAATGCCCATCCAGGGGAGAACATTTCGGGTGCTGGGTAGTTACACCCAGGACAGGGCGCCAATCTATTGCCGGGCACACACTCACTCGCTCACGCCACTGTGGAATGTAACTGGTTAAGTGACCTTAGTAACACAATGTTTTAACACGTTGTGTTAATATATTCAACAACGAAAATTCAAGAGTTGAAAAATATTCTTTACTGTATTAATGCCACAAACTAAACTGTAATTTAAAACTCGTTTACGGTGTTTTTTAACTGAATCCAACCCGAGCGTGATGACACATTTTTGATTCTAACAATTTCTGACCTTGGGAGCAGGGAGACGGTTAAACAAGGTAATCCTCCGATGGGAAGGCTGAGGGAACTGCTATGCAACAGACACCACTCTCCACAAACCTACGATGAATACAAATGAAGTCCGGAAAACAATGAGGCTAATTCCTTCTTGACCTGCAGACCTCCAGCCCACACACTGCACCCATGTGGCCTCGCGAGGGAAGACTGCTGAAGGACTTTCAGACAAAAGGATTTTTACAGCAAAAGCACAAAATAAATTAGCCATGAGACCCCCAGTTTACAGTCAACAAAAGTAATTTTCTTTATGCCGACCCCAGGGGTGAATTTCCGCGTGAATATAGGATTTGGCGTCAGGTTTTTTAACTGCAGCAGAGACAACGGGTCAGAGTTTGTTTAAAACACAATGTGCTCAATTGCTTTCTTTTTCTTCTTTTGGTTTGTCGCCACAAGTGAAGAAGTTCCACATATTCAACTTGGCACAGTTTTAAACTGGATAACCTTCCTGATGCCACCCTCCTATTTATCTGGGCTTAATACGGGCGCCACAAGTGCGCCACAAGTTCGCACCACTAGGAATTGGATTACAACTGCTTTTTTTTTCTTTATTTCTTTATTTTTTTATTTTTTTATATAAAAGGTTGATTAAAATATTGTACGTATAATGCTCCATGTTTTGGACTTAATAATGTATTTTAAGTTTAAGTTTTAGTTTACAGTAGTTTTAGTTGGATGGCAAGGTGGTTCATTATCGAGTTATTGACACATTTGTGACATGGAGCAACAACAGTAACCCACTATAGGCTGTGCTCAAAGTGCTGCACATTGTGTTGAATTGTTATCGCGATTGTCTTCTCCCACTCTTGACACACCAAGAGAAATTTCACAGAAGTTAAAATAATAATTTATGTGAAGACTGATGATAACATGAAAGTTGAAAGGCAATTGTTTTTGAACGAGTGATGGTTTTGGGATTTATATTTCAAATGAACATATAGAGTAAGGTTTGTCAATTAAAAAATCTGAAATAAATATGTGAAATGTACATAGTTGTGACTACGGTGTCCATGTGCTTGCTTTCTTACTGGAATTTATCAGTAAATTTTCCAAGCACACAATAAAAAAGACAGGTTTCTGCCTTGTAGGTACCTTTTGTAGACCCCGATGTGACACTGGAGGGGTCTTGCATTTGATTACGACATTGAACAAACCATCAAATGTATAAAAGTGAAAAGTACTTACTTTTTTCAAGAACATGATAATCACAATGCCAAGTTTTAGCCCTGTAGGTACTCAGGAAGTGGGATAATTTTTGAGAGTTTATAGGTATAGATAAATCTACAATAGGTGTACCTAATAAACTGGCCCATAAGTATAAATTGATATTTTAAATTTAAATACCGCAGAAGTACAGAATGTATAAAACATTTTCGATATGAGCTCTGGAACACGGTTGGCTGAATTATCCGTTTGATGTGTCTATGCAAATCGTCTTAAATCACTCATGTGCCAAAAGCATCTTCCATCAAACAGCTTGGTCTAGAAGCATCATTACGTGAACAAATAGTGAATTAAACCTAATAAGAATATTTTAATTCCACATTAAAGCATTCGGGCATTATTCACATGCTTCACACGTTTCTCCATCTCCTGATAAATTCCACTGCTTCTCTGTCTCCAGCTCAGGATGCAGAGATGGTGATGAGGAGCATGTTACAGTTGTCAAATGTACCTTCTTTAAGGTTTAAACATTAATAAAAATGTATAGTACTTAATGCACTTACTTGAACAATAACTTAATTGTGGCTAAAAAAAAATACGCTGGACAAACTATTTGGGTGCACCTTTTAATCAGAACCCTAATTTAAACCCCGTGACTAGGATAGAGGCTGTAGGTCAGGTTCATCCAACATCAGTGTCTGACCTCTTTTGGATGAATGCCTGAAAATAACCACATACACACAACAAAAATGTGCAGAAAGACTTTGAAGCTGTAAAAGACATGTGTAATGAGTGGATGTCCCAATTATTTGGTACATGCAATGCACATTTATTCCGATCCTGTACTTTAAAGGATTTTATATAATGATAAATAAAAGAAGGTTTTAAAATGCAGCACATTAAGTCAGTTAAAGCTGAAAAGTCTTTCCAGTTTAATTAGAATTTGACAGTTTATTTAAAGCAGCATGTTGGCAGTTCTCACTTTAGATGTCGGTCAACAATTATGGGCCTGTAGAATAAAGTTCTATCCCTAAAAGTACAATATACATTTATATATTTGATTGATTATTGCACCTTATGTTAAAAATGAGTAATGTTAACCCAAAAAAAAAGTTATTTAAAAAAAATTACGTTCAAAAACACATTTAAACATACATATGCATACAATGTGAATTCAAGAACAAATTCTTTTTATAAACAGAAACTTTAAGTGAATTTCCCAATTTAAATAAATTTGTGTTTTACTATTTTGTCTTCAAATAAATTACAAATTTAAAGTAAAGTTTGTTACCATGGCAACCAGAATGCCGTGCGTGGCCGTCAAGATAAAAGAGGAGTACCTATTATTATTATTATTATTATTATTATTATTATTAATATTATTTCTATTTTATAAAAAAAAATACAATTTGAAGTCATCCACGACCCCCCAGAACGTATCTGCGATCCACTTTTTGGTAAAAACCCAGCAGTTGAGAATCGTTGGGTAGTGGACAGCTTGTAAAAAGCTGTTTTTGTTGGCTTTTTTTTTACCAGATTCTGTTTATTATTAATTTTCTCTGTTTGCTGAAATCCACCACATGTACAGAGAGCTTTATTTTCAGTATTTAACAATACATTTATTCTCTATATAACGTGTTTTTATGTATTACGCAGGCTCTAGAACAAATTAAAGATTTACATTGATTTAAATGGAAAAACAAATTTAAAATAAATTAGTTTTGTTTGTATTCTGTAAAAGTGAGTCACATCTTAATGACTTTCAGAAAATGTGGGTCTTGCGCTGAGACCTATTAAGAACCGCTGCCTTAGAGGATGTCACCTGTATCATCACATTTACTGTGTACATTATACTACGTATATTGTACATATGTTTTTAAGTCTAAAATGAAAATGAAAAATTTGTCACTTTAACATTTCCATATTCCTGTGTTCATTTAAGTAAAGAATTTGAATATTTTGCTCTTCACTGGTTACATTGTGTGAGTCCAGCTTGTGGATTATTCTGAAATGCGGATGCCTCATTGGCTATTGATAAAAACCTGAGCAAGTCCGTTTCCTGTTGGCACTTGGATGCTCAGTCAATAGAGTCTATTTGTTAGCATGAATGTGTGTTGAATGATAACCGGCATCTCTGCATGGCTCCAGCACGCTGTCCTCTCCCTGGAATGGATTTCTGCTCTACTGCCATCTCTCTCAGAGTGTGTCTGCTCTGTGCAGACTGAAACGTGCTCGGCGGTGCTGTGAACGTTGGACGGCTAGTTCACCCTGCGCATGCTCATTCCCAAGCATTTGCACCTCTGTGGACGTAAGCTTGCAGTTCAACACTAAAACCACTCTCACAGACACTGACCTGCATATACGAAGGGCCTGGTTTGCGAATGCGCCCACAGTGTTCTGCAGAAACGTGTCTCTAATGCACCGATGTTGTCGGATTTCAGAATCAGGGGATTTTTTTTGCGCTTTCTCAGAAACTTGTGAAAAACAAAAAGCAGGAGCGGGAGCAGCATGAGCACAGCATCATCCAGAACATTGCATCATCCCGCTGTCTTTTCGCTCTGTAATCTCTCAATAATTCAACCTGTCCATCTCCAACTTCCCCCACGGACCTCTGACTTTCATAACAATATTACATTACTTGGATTAGGCTCGGAGCTGCAGCTCCGCATTGGTTCCCACAAAAAAGTGTTGAGAGAGGACTTATTTTGGACAACTGTATTCTTTCAAATTTTGGGAAGCTGTTTGGGGAAAGGCCCTTTCCTATATCCCAGTGCACAAACCACTGCCCATGGATTGAACTCAAGTTGAGTGATGCATACAGAGCTATGACCTCAACCCCATCGAACACCCTTGAAATGAATTATAATGTCAATTGTGAGCTGGTGTTTTTGTCCAAAATCAGTACCTGACCTCACAAATTGATGGCACTTAAAAATAGAAAGCCTTTCCAGAACCATAGAACCCGTTACAACTGCAAAGTGGAGACCAAGTAACAAGATGGAAAATTCCTTAGGTGTAATGCGTAGTTGCCATGACCACCTGTACAAGCTGTACAACAGAACATTAATATAATATAAAACAAAGCAAAACGTTGCGAGAGGGCATGGCATTATTCCGAATAAATCACGGAAAAAAAGGTGTTATTAGGCAGGATGCAAAGCGGAGTACAGCTACTTTTCCAGTGAATTATTTCAGTAATATTATCCGTTTTTAAAAAAAACGCTGATCACTGAGTAACAGATTTCCGGTTTCTGAAATCTGAATGATCAATGATGATGATCAATACTGACGTCTAGTGGCCTAATTACAAAACATTAGGAAAATAAAAAAAATTAAAAAACAGGAAAATAATGTACTGTATATTACGCATTGATACGAATGTAAAGTGTTCAGAGGTGTGCGTTATTGTCGATAATGTCACTCCTGGACAAACAGCTCGGCCAATCAGATTTAATGTGTGGAGCTTCCTACTTTATTATTTGTTTTAATGTTATAAAATCACTGTTGCTAACTTTGTTGCTTTTTTTACTGACTTTTCAGAAACTCTAGCAACATATTTTTTTTAATAAGCAACTTGCCGACAAATTCAGCAACTTTTCCTGATGTTGTTGGAGACTTTTGGAGGCACACATATTCTGTAGTTTTGTCTGTTTGCCCCCTTTCACAACACTCTTAGGGCTCAGAGAGACGCAAGTCCAAACTGCTACTAAACTGCGCACGCTGCGCTGGAGCGGGATGTAAATATAAATACATTTATCTTACACAGTGTCTGGCCCTCACCTCGTCCATGCTGTGCGCCTCTATGTAAAAAACTAAACATTTAGCCACATAACTAGAAAATGATCTATATAATTTATGTAAAACTGAATAATATAATGTAAGGCTTATTTCAAAGGTTAAAAAAAATCAACAGATCATTTATTTGCACCTTAATTGTAGTTCTAACATTGTTAGAATTTTTTTTCTCACTTTTACTCCAGATCATATGAATGCCTCAGATTGTTTTATGAACTTTGCTTTAATCAAACGCCCAAAGAAAATGAAAACCCACATCCAGCCCCCATTCTCCTGAGATGACGTGCTTCGAATTATCTGTGGTCAGTGTTTTGAAAATAAACAGAGCCACAGAGTGAAACGGAAAAAAAAAACACATATTGACGTCGGATACTTTGCATCACAACAGACTGATCTGAGTCTCAGAGCTTATCGAAACAAATACAGCCGTATGGAGCTGAGCCTCTGTGGATTCGGTTTAATCCCTTGTGGTCTAACGGCGCTGGCAGGACCGGATGGACAGGCCAGGCGATAACAGATTCCAGCCATGTCGGTGTGTTTGTAGGGGCTTAAATGTGGATTAAAATCGGTCAGCAATCACATGCAGGGTCGATTACTGCTCACTGCTTAACGATGTCATATTATGCTACTGACTGAAAAAGGATAACTGTCGCAATCAGTGAGATAACGAAGCATCGCGGTTCCAGCCGCTGTGAAACTACACCTGCATAACACAGGAGTCAACGTACAGTACATCCTGAGATCACAATTCATTAAAAAGGAATTTATTGGCATCTGGTTTTATCCAACCAGCTTGTTGTGTTTAGAAATGCTCTAAATTGTGAAACAGTTTGAAGATCCTTTTTCCAATACACACTCAGCGGCCACTTTATTATGTTCGCCTCCTTGTTTTTATTTTTATTTTCCATCGTACAAGTTCCACTTACCATATAGATGAACTTTATAGTTCTATAATAATTTACTGTAGTTTGTCTGCTGCTTAACAGCTTCTGCAGGAATGTTTTGGGTGGTGGATGATTCTCAGCACTGCAGTGGTGCTGCAGTGGGTGATGTGGTGCTGGTGTGAGTGAATTTATGGTGTGGTGCTAATGTGAGGGAATTTGACACTGTAGAGCAGGCATGTCCTACGATCCCCTGGGATAATGTTTTTGTGGCGCTGGGGGGTAGTGGCAGAGTCGATGTCTAGATTCTGATTACCGTACTTGATGCTGCTCTGAATATTTAACGTGTGCCGCTTTATAAATTGTGACATCCAACGCTATGTGGAGAAACAGGACTGGTGCTTCTCGTGGACGCGGCAACAGTTATGTTGTGATATGTGTTGTATAGTGTGATTATCAGAAAAATTATATAAAAAAACAATGTAATTCAATTACACCTTTATATAGTATTAGCACCATGTTAATACTATCTGTCTTCCTCTGTGGATTCAAGAATTGAGGAAATAATGTTACGTTTTATCGAAAAGACTAGTGTCCCATGGGAAGGTACCACGTAAACAACCTCTGAAGTCGGAAGCCAAAGTCAAATACATCGAAACTTTGGATGCTTGAACTGGCTAAGTAAATGCTATTATGGTTCAACAGTTTGTCAACGAAGAATAACTTACAATTTGTAGGTTAATGCCAAAAAAAAAACC